>JAGDQP010061779.1:0-11985 GCA_022664845.1 Lepisma saccharinum
TGGTGGCGTTAAGATCGATTAGGGTAGCCAGTGAACTTCACAAAAAAATATTCCAACACAGTTAAATACCCGCTACATGATTATGATTTCAAGTGTGCCAACCCTGTGACGAAACCAAGCTAGCTTAGTTTCTTATAAGTGTGGGTGCGTGCGGATGGTGGTCGAAGTAAGATGTATTTTAGAGAGCTCCCAACCAGTGTTTATGCTCATAAACATGTTGGGGGTCACCCCAGGTGCTTCCGCGCTATTTTTGATATATTGTGATAAGAAACCATGCAGTATGTGAGAAGTACGTAATGAAAAATTCAACCATATTAGGTCTGAAGACCACTTTCTCCGTTAACCGTGTGGAGTGATAGTAGAAAGGTTTGTATTACCAATGCTCGCTTCGCACGCGCGCACTCTAACCACAACAATCTCCGACCATATAGAGCATGCCCACCCTATTTAATTTTTAGTTTCCGCGTTTCAAAAATACGTCAGCTTTGTATATCTGTCCAAGGTATTATATTTTAACTAGTTTTTTTTAAAGTTAGATATTCAATAAAGTAAACTTAGAGTTCAAAATCGTTCTAACCTAGGTGGGGAGAAGTGAGGGGTAAAGTTGATTTTTAAATGGGCAGTAAGGCAAATTAAATAAAATTTCACCTTTTCGGAGACTTTTTTGGTGGGAATTCCTCTAACCCCCCATGTGATTTAGCACCCTGCGAACATGTTCTCCTGGATTAGTAATCCTCAATTATCTCACACTTTTTGAAGTGGTACGTTTGGATCGCTTAGTGAAGCTTACAAGGAAAGAATCCATGGGAGCTGGATTTAGCTCAAACTTTGCGATATAGCTATTTCGACATTACTGAGAATGGTGGTGATAGTCGTTCGATTAGCTTTGGCTGTTGTAAACTTAAGAGTTTTCGGAAGTTCAATTTTCGCAGGAATTTACTATATATATAGATTGGTAGATAGATCACAGCCATATTCAAATCACTAGTGAATGAGGCCTCTCCCCGAAGGGAGAAGTTGGTCTACTGCTCCCACGCTGACCAGACGTGTTGGGAGAGGAGAGCCGAAGCTCTCAATGTGATCGCCACTGTCTTTTATTCACAGCAGCTCCCCAATAGTCCTCACGATGCTGGGTCAGCACCGACATTTTTTAGCCCCCACCGGGAATCGAACCCGGGACCGCCCGCACTGAAATCGAGCGCGCTATCGACTAGGCTACGCAGGAGCTCATATATATAAATGAACTTTAATTTTAATATCTTGAACCAATTGAAGTGATAGAAACAAAACTTATCCAGCTTAATACCTACTAAAGACACTATCGAAACTGTAACCAGTGTTGCCAACTCAGCATATAATTTTAAATAGCAATGTATCCTGAAGTTGCAGTATTTCACTATGTTCTGTAAGGAGTTTTTAAATATGTATTAAAAGGCATATAGTGTCATTTAAACTTATATGCGGAGTTGGCAACACTGATTGATAGATGGTAACGGTTTTCCATACTGCCTTTAGTAGGTATTAAGTTGGATAAGTTTCGCTTGGATCACTTCAATTGTGTTCAAGATATTAAAGTCAATTGTTTTCTATATATAGCATATTCCCGTGAAAATTGAACTTCCGAGACCCCTTAAGTCCACAACAAAGCGGAAGCAAATCGAACGACTATCACTATCGCACGAATTTCAACAGGCAACCTATAGAGAGAGATAGGGTCTCGAAATCTGTAACAGGACCAGGCCATATCTCAGCTCCTACTGCACAAAACGTTTTGAAACAAAGTATGTTAATACCAAAGTGCATGTGCGGTATCACGTGGTGATGCTTCTGAAATCACGGGCATCTCGGGAATACCTCTACGGGGGGGGGGGGATTCAAAATTTTAAATGGCAACAGGGGTTGATTTTGCTCCAATTGAAACAAACGCTAAATTTGAACAACTTTTAGAGGAAATACTTTTTCATTGCTCATACCGTTTGGCAGCACACATAATTGATGGTCAAATAATATGATGTAGAAGGTTTCCTGGACCTTTTGGATGCTGTAACTGAAAGAAAATAGTAAATAAAGGTTCCAAACTAAAGTAAAATACTAAATGGGATATGCAGAATCAAACGGTGAAGTTTTCGAAAACAGGAACGTCCTGCGAATATTGTTGCAGGGGGAGAAATTAAAGAAACAGTTTTTGATTTTGCTTCCTTTGAAACATAAACGGAATTTTGAACAACGTTCAGATGAAACATTTTTTAAATATCGTCAGCTACAAGAGCTACTTGATAAGTTTAATGTTGACCTACCAATTAACTCTTGTAGTTTGCCAAACGTCACGAGATATTAACGAATGTTTCATCTGAAAGTTGTTCAAAATTTCGTGTTTGTTTCAAAGAAAGCAAAATCAACCACTGTTTCTATTTAAAGTTTTGAAGTTTCCCGCCGTAGAGGTATTCTCGAGACGCCACTGGTTTCAAAACCATCACCACGTGATTCCGTACATGCACTTTGGTATTGACATTTTTTGTTTCAAAGATTTCTGTGCACTATAGGAGCTGAGTTATGGCCCTGTTACAGATTTCGAAAAACACTGTATTTTCATGGAAGTGAAGCTGAAGCTTGAGGATCTTGAACGTGTCAACGACGCTAAAGATTCAGTCGTTTTGCAAGCGACTAAACTGGTTTTACTTTTAGCTCACCAGGAAGTTGGAAGCACGACGGTTTTCCTTAAAACTTTTGCTTAACTTTCGGGTCAACTTGAAATTTGTGTGTGTGTGTGTTGTGAACCCTTTGCCCGTTTTCTAACTTGAAGTCTTGAAAGGTGTACCAAATAAGAGAACACATCCATTGTAGGCTTTTTAAAAAGGGGTCATTTCCAGTTTTTAATATTTTTTTTCGAAACCGTTTGTTCTACGCTGTTTGAGATCTCATCCCGGGAATACAGCTGAACCGTTTCATATGATTTTTGTCTACATGGGACTGGTTTTATTATGTCAGTTTAATCAAAATGCGTTTCCTGAGAGGGACGGGGGGGGGGGAATAATTCGAAATTTGTGAAAAATAGAATATCCCACAAACCGTTATCGATAGGAAGATTAAACTCGGTGCATGGAAACTTCGTTAAAAGTAAGCAGACGAGTGTCGTAACTGCTGTTCTGATTTTTTTAGGGAACTGGGTGTGAGTGGGATTTTTAATTGGGTGAAAGTTTTTAATTAATGACACTGTTTTTACTGCAAGATAGGTATTGAATGTATCAGTTCCTATTTGCTTTTAACCTAACGTAACCTAACCTAACCTCAGTTTTCCTGTCTTACGGCCAGATGAAGGCCATGATAAGTGGCTGAAATATTGCCATTATAAAAATTATAACGTGGTCTTGGTACGTACACTTTTCAAGGTAAGCCTCAAGATTGTGCAATTTAGTTGAACTTTATAAATAAATTGGATTATTTTGGTAATAATACACATGTGTTACTCTTTTCATATTTGGGGGCAAGACAAATCATATGATTCTTAACACTTATTAATGTGTTTATAAGCTGTTGGAGTTCTTATTGCCAAACATTAGTTCGACTCCTGGAACGAATCGATCTACATTTGTTCGTTTCTCTGTTTGTCTACCTTTACCACGCTACAGGGTGCATTTTTCGTTCTTTTAACTTGAAATTTTGATAGTAAAAGCAGGAGACAGTGTGAATATGGTATATTCTGGCGGCGATCCGACAGAAAATATCAAGCGAACTTCTAAAGGTCGATGTTTGGCCCTATAATTTCTCTTGATGGGACCTCAACAATTTGAAGCTATAGCTCTATTCTTCTACATAATTTTCATGTTGCTGTGTACTGTGATTTTGTTTTATTGATGTCTAGACATGAGATCCCCCACCCCACCTGTTTCTACGTATATAACTCTTCTTCCTTCAAAAATCAGTCCTACCCTGTGTATTGTGCGCGGAATCTCGGTATCTCGATATTTTATTGTGGCCACCTTAATAACTCAAAACTTGATTACTCGAAAAACTCCATAACTAGAATTTTTATCTATTCTCTTCAGCTTCGAGTTATCGAGGTCCAGCTGTATATTTCTAAAAGTACAGAAGGCTCAAATTTGCCACTGGCTAGGTCAAGCTGAACTTGTGATTCACGTAAATTTGAAAATTCGTTAACTGAGACGTATTAGAGTATTATGTATTGACTATTTTTATTCACTGTTAACCCTCCTTATTGTACTGGTTATTATCACTTACGTGGCAAAAAAGGACTTTTTAACAAATATTTCCTAAATGTTATATTACCTATTTTTTCTTGTACGCTTGTATTATCTATTTTCTCTTGTGTCAGAAGTACTTTCCTAAGTTGCATATTTCTAGCAAACATTTTTAATAATCATCTATTATCCGTTTCTCCTTTGGGAGAGATATCTCAAAATCACGACTGCAGTCCAAATTTCGAACCACAAGCAACGAGCAGCACCCATGATGTATCAGAAATCTAATCATACAACACCAGTGATAAATTGTCAATAACACCGACCCATCCACTGACAAGCAGTGCATGTTCCTGCAGTAAGTTATGAAACCTTAATAATAATTTCCTATAATAAATTATGTTCGTTAAAGTTGATCAGTTAAAACTATGCTTAATAATGTAGGAATTTCAACTATTAGAGCTCGACCAATTTTTTGCGACCGTTTTCTTGTTGCGGAACGTTAGTGGGGCACCTGCGACGACTCGATCATCATTAGTTCGTTTGCCTGTCTGTCTGTACCACGCCACAGGGCGCAATATTCGGTCATTCAACTTGAAATTTTGAGGGTAGAAGCATTAGACACCCGAAAGTTGCTGTATAGTTATTGGTTGCGATATGATGTAAAATTTCGAAATGGCGGCCACGTTTCCAAATTGGCTGGCATCCACGCTACAGGGAGCAATTTTGAGCCTTTCAACTTGAAATTTTGATAGTAGAAGAACGAGACAAATTAAATTTACTATATAGATTTTGGCCGGAATCCTACAGAAAATTTCGAAATGGCGGCTATTTTTTAAAATGGCGGTCATTCATGCTACACAACGAGATTTTCGTTCATTTGACTTGAATTATTGAAGGTACAAGCACGAGCCACTTTAAATTTACTGTATAGATTTTGCTGGCGATGCGACAAAAATGTTCAAAATAGCGGGCATCCACGCTAGAGGGTACAAATTTTGATCTTTTAACATGTGGCACCTGATCTGTAGGCCCAATACTTTTATGTGATTTTCGATATGTGAGGCCAAAAAACTTGAAATATATCAAGAAGGGATACGATTTGGTCGTAAGTGAGCCAGGACCATTATTACCACCGGGTACAATCTCTGTATTCACAAGGTGCAACTCAAGATTATTTAAAAAAATATATAGTTCAATCTAGAAATTCAAAGCCTTTACGTCGTAAAAACGACGTCGGCCTGCGAATAACTCAGATACTTCAGCTTCGTACCAGCGCCATCGCTTCTAAAACTAATGGTTTGCTTGCAGGATAAAATTTTTCGAACGATCCAATCGGCGGTGCAATATAAACGGAAAGCATAAAGTGTTCCTTTTCTTTCTTGTACTGACAGTGATTTGTCCCTAATCTATGTTACCTAATCTTTCATTTGATGGCACTCTTCTTGTTGCGTGGCCGAAAGCCTTTTCGGTATTATATTATTCAGACTTTTTTTAAAATTAGATTCAGTTGTTAAGATACACCAAAACTTTCTTGGAGACCTGCGTAAGGTAGGAAATTAGTCTGGAGAAATGAACTCCTATTTCAATATTACATGTTTTTCTTGTATAACTTTAATTTCTTCTCAGACAGTTGAATCGTTTATTTGTGAAACAACTTGAATCCAATAAATTATAAACTGAGTACTCACTGAATAAAAGATACAGAAATAGGGTACTTACCCGAAATGACCTCTCTGATAAAACACAGAGTACCATAGGTTTCGAAACCACCCGGTTTCTTTCTAAGTGGGAGGTGAGTAGAATTTAAAAGGGTGAAGAGTAAAAGGCTTAGAACAAAGGAAGCCCACATTTGACAACATAGTCGAGAATCACGTAAGAAACTTAGGAAAAAAACTAGAAGGCAAAACCGAACTGCAATGATACACAAATGAGAATGAAAAATGGCTGCACTACCGGAAAGGAAATAGCTCCTCCTTTCCATTGGAAAGGCCATTTTCCATTATCATTTATGTATCATTTCAGTTCGGTTGTGCCTTTTAATTCCGTTTTTTTTCTTCTCGACTGTGTTGTCAAATGTGGGTTTCCTTAGTTTTAAGCATTTTACTCCTCATCCTTTTAAATCCTACTCACCTCCCACTTAGGAAGAAACCAGATGTTTTCAAAACCTGTGTCATTCTGTGTTTTAACAGAAAAGTCCTTTCGGGTAAGTACCCTATTTCTATAACTTGAATCCAAATTTTGAAAGAAACTGAGTTACGACTTCCAGATTATTTTCCTCTACAAGGTGAAATTCCTGAAGTGCAGACTCTATTTAAAATTATTGGCATAACAAAATTCTTAAAATATAAATAAACAAAGCATTTGATCCTACAAGACATTCCTTTCAGTAGATTTCTGCTTCTACTCACAAATGTTACGACAGAATTTTTTTTTCATTAAACGATTCAATTATACAGTAATAGCATAACTTTCTTTCAGTAACAGAAACTACTGAATACTGTGGCATCTAAAAAAATGCTTTTTTATAGGTATTGGTGTAGTAGCAAGACATCCTGCAGAATTGAAAGAGGCACTTAATGAAGTCTGCAACGATGTAAAGATCCTGAAGACAAGCGTTTTGTCACAAGGTGAATTTTCAAGTGTCATTACGTTCCCTGAGGATATTACTCTGCCTTGCACCACAGTAGAAGATGTACGAAAATTAGAAGACTGGCTACACGTACCAGAAAATGAGACTTCCGTGGTAGGTATAATTTAGTAGGATATGCTACAATAATAAATTCTGCATGCATTTTTCAGTATATTAATATAATGTCTTTCATTCTGGCTGCAACTTTAGCAGCGAAAAGTATTCATGTCAAAGTAGATACGTGAAATGCCGGAAAAGATATTTAAATGAATACATTTTCGTGTAACTATGTTTAAGAACAGAATGCTCAAATGCTACGTTCATGGTTCAATCCCCACGAAAAACTAGACGTTAGAGGAATGGCAACGAGTCGTGTGGTCGGAAAAATCACCTTTACTCTTCCCCAATACTGGACGCGTGTTTGTATGGCAAACACCTTCTCAGGCATTCGATGATGACTGTCTCCGGCCGGCTGTGAAATATGGTAACGGCTCTATTATGGTCTGGGTGCTATAACACGGTATTACGGAGCCTCCTTATTACACGGTTTGTCACATTAGCAATGGATAAAGAACTATTGGATAACCAGGTCCGCCCATGGTGCATACGATATTTACAGACGGGAATGCCATATTCTAGGATAATAATGCCCTCATTCATACAGGAGTGGTTCATACAGGAGTCACTTTACAAGAGTGGTTTTACGAGCATTCTGACGAGGATCAACATCTTCTCTAGCCCGCAGAGTCCCCAGACCTGAATATCAACGATATTGTGTTTTGAAAACAAAGGCTGTGCGTCGATTTCCACCTCCTTCGTCTTCTGTCTTAGCTGGAGGCTGTCCTGTATGAAGAATTGCGTCAAATTCCATTCGTCACTATTCGAGACTTGTATCGGATTATTCCGTCCAGAATTCAAGCAGTATTGCGTGCTAAAGTAAGACCAACACCGTATTAATACAAAATGTTCTGACTTCCACAAGTGTTTGTATTATTTTTCCAATACCTGAATATATCATTAGATTTTAATTAATGCCATAAAAGTAGGATAATCAAAGAACAATGACAAACATGGAGGAGGATTTAAAATATAGAGACAGAGGGATAATAGCCATATTCTTGAAGGCAACCAGGAGTCGTCTGGTATGTTAAAACTATTCGTGAAATTAAATCTTGTAGAGTCTGCAAAGTTGATCTAAACAACGAAAATGATACTAATCGAGACACGTTACTGAATATGTTCAAATCAGAATGCCCTTATATAAGAGATATCAAATATGGTAAAATACACCTTGAACTACCAAATTTCCCATGTAAGTCTGAATATACATGCACAAGTAATAGCACATTTAAAGAACACAATATTATTCCACTTATATGAACGAGGATTTTCCTTTTGTAATCTTTAACTAAGTCCTCTATTTCTTTGCCAAAGTTGTTTTTAAAATTTTTGAAATTAGCTTAAAGTGATTCCAGTACAGATCGCCCGACATTTCGGGATAAACTAGGATATTCACGTGGCCTAATTGACTTTTCAGAATCATGACTAGGGTGTAGAGGAGAGAAATGTAGTCACGCAAAGTAATAAAAGGCCAACACGTAGCAATATTATCATAGAACGATAATTAGTTTTTCTTTTTGTTTCATTATTTTCCATTTTATCTTGATAGATCTTGATGTGATAACCTGCAACACGTCATATTACTATTATGCTTATATTTCATAATACGGATATATTATGAAAGTATTTTCAAATGCAGCAGTCATTATGAAATCAGACAACTGCTCCAATTATTCGTTCCAAATGGCGCCCACCTGTTTACTGCTCATTATGATTGAAATAACGGTAAGAGCATTCAACTTCCTATTTCTAAGTTTTATATATTAGGAAACGTTCTCTGTACGCATCTAATTATTTCCATTCAAATATTTTATTTTCGATTCCATTTTCGAAATGTCTAGCTACAATGTAGACTTGTGTTCATACAAAATGACCATTGAAAACAAAAATGGGGCATGAAGGAGAATCTTACCCGAGAAGGCCTGAGAAGCAGATGCAATGAATATTTTTCTAAATCGAAATACTGATTGTGTATTGTTTTGTTAATGGCTTTGTTGTTCTGTGTTGAAATTGACAAATTTAAAGCAATAATGAGGAAAGATGCTCTAGTGTGATGGTTTAAATAGATGCAGAGAAGAAAACTAGAATTTTATTGTTATTGATACGGCGAAATTCATTACAACAGGCTAATATTAAGAGAAGCATTCATATGAAAATCATAACGAAGCCTTTAGTTCCTGTAAGGAAACTGAGTGTATAGTTAGCATGCACTTAGAACTCTTTATTCAAATGTTTTAAATCTTTAAATAATGACGACAATTCTCTGAAGGTTTCAGAGAAAATCGTAAAGTTTTAGGAGATTTACTCCAAAGATTTTATGTGAGTTCTTATAATTTAATTATTTGTTCATTGAAGTAGTTTATACAATATTCAATAAAAAGTTTGAAGAGAATTAACACAGATTACTGGCAACTTTGAATGTGTTATTTTATAATTCGTTCTGCAGTCTCTTCAATTGAACGTCCTTGAGAACATTGTTAACTCCATCTAAAAGTCAAAATTGTTTTTACTTAACCCTCAGACAAGTGTGTGACCTCAACACACTTACTTCTGAGTGGACTATCGTTTCTAATTAATTACTTAACAAATGCTCTTCTAACATCTATAATTATATTGAGTTCATATTGTTTCTTTTAACATTGATTTGATGTATTTGTATTAAATTCGATTTGGTTCTATTCTTTTATTTATACAATATTTTGAGATACAAATATAATAAGTCAGAAATAATTGAATAAATGTTCTTCTTAACAATACTTAAATTCAAATATAGACGGTGTCCGGGGTCTTGGAGTTGAAACTAGACATCGAAACAGACAAAAAAGTATAGGAACACAATACTCAAAGCGGCACGCTTTCCGAGTTATGAGCGTGGGAAATTGCGCGGCACGGAAATTTGAAGCTCCATAGCACAAACACGAATGGCCGTAAGACAGACGGTGTGGAAATTCACACACGAAGTTATATCCAAAAATATCAAAATCAAAACTCCAGAACAATTGCGAAAGGGATTCCCGGAAGGAAGTGAGGGATTCCCGATTATGTAAACCAGTAAACAAGTTTCAGGCGTACAAAAATATTTTTATTTTAAATTTGAAATGAAAGACAGTTGTTTTGCCGAGAATCATGCATGCGAAAAACGCAAAATCGGTGCAAAACTTAGTGTTATTATTAAACTGTGTGATTAGCAAATAATGCTAATAGCATTAAGCGGAAAGCCATGTTGAAAAATGTGATTAGACGACATTCATGAATACATGATAGGTAATAATAGAGTTTGTTACCAAACCAGCCTGGTTGGCTCTGAAAACAACCGTCATGAAATCAAAGTATGAATCGAAAGTCTTGGCTATCCTCAATCTACTGTGTAAAGACTGACATCGGACCAGAAACACGTATCCTATGCTGTCCTAAGTAGAATAGTACGTTCTCATTGGCATATGGTAGTTTACTAGCAGGACTGAGAAACCCATTTGGAAATATTTAACTCAGATATCATTCAATACAGTAGAATGTACTACTTGTGTTTTCGACTTATGGTATCTGCATTAACAGAAAACTTCATTGAGTGACATTCGCAATGAATTAAGTACTTTGTGTGTCTGCCTCGCACACGATATCTGGGTAGGTCGAGCATAGGCACGAACCCTGCTCCGGCCAACTATCTTGACTGAGATTTTCCGTGGTTTCCTCTACATTACTAATTTTTCGGAGGCAGTGATGGACACAGAGATTCATATTTTAGCTTCGTTTTTGTTTCTACCTGTTTTCCTGTTCTATCCGAAGAACTGGGAGGCAAAGAAACACTCCTCTAAACCCAACCCTGGGTTCGCCACTACATCTAAAAAATTGTGAGTACAAAATTGAAATTTTGCACCCACAATTTAAATGTACAGTTCTTAGGGTCACAATTGACTGCTGCTCCGAGGCACGTACGAACATTGCAGTTTGAAGAGGAAGTGCTTGAACGCGTGGAAGAGCATCCTTCGACCAGCACCCCACGCATAGAACACGACGTGAGTGGGAGCAGGACAGCTATTTGGGAGGTTAACTACCAAGAACACCTGCATCCATACCATATGCAGCGAGTAAAGTCTTGGTCCAGTGGATTTTGATCCACGTGTAAACTTCTGCCAGTGGTTTCTTCAGCGCTGTGAAGAGTATCCTGCATTTATCCAAATGATACTCTTCACTGACAAGGCGACTGTCATAATAGCCACATGTGGGCACAAGACAATCCTCATGGTGTTCGCGAGCACGCATTTCAGGAACGATTCAATGTGAACGTATGGGCAGGCATCATACATGGACGAGTATTTTGACCGTATCATCTCCGACAATGTATCGCCGGTGCCAACTACTGTATTCCTTTACAGGAGACAGTGCCGGAGCTACTCGAAGAAATTCTTGGAATCTGACATCACGATTTTGGTTTCAACACGACAGTGTGCTAGTGGCGATTGACTGGTGGAGAACATCTACCTTCCTGTATAAAAACTATTGTGAAATTTGGTGGTGGTGGGATTACAGCGTGGTCATGTTTCTCCTGGAGGGTCGTGGTCCCATTTTCTTCTTTACTCGGCAATGTCACACCACAAGGTTACGTTAACATTTTAAGTACTTTTCAACTGTCTACTATGGAAGAACAGTTCGGAAAAGATCACTGTCACTTTCAACACGACCGAGTAACTTCTATACTTCAAGGGATGTGGACGTGCTGTTTGGCGACAACAACGCTCCACTAAAGGACTGGCCTGTGCAAAGTCCTGATTTTAATAGGATGAAACATCTCTGGGATGTTTTGGGACGCTGGCCCAAACTTGTAGTTCACTTTTAAGTGGGTGTCCGCACAGTTTTCACCACATTATGTACATAATGATTCTAAAATAATCAGTATGAAAAGGAATAGGACGAAATTGAACTCAATACAAATACATCAAATCAATATGTTGAAAGAAACAAAATGAACGCCATATATATCATTAAATCAATATGTGAGAACACCATATGAGTTCGAATGAATTATAATGCCAC
>JAGDQP010061780.1:0-11984 GCA_022664845.1 Lepisma saccharinum
TTTGTTGTGGAACAGCCAGCAACGTAAATGATTTCAAACTGACTCTAATAAAATATTTGCCGTTCTCCATACACAGCCATATTCAACTGCGTTGTTCAGCTGCCAGTTTGTGATGTATCCGATGTGAATGGACTGCTCAATTGGATTGCAGCCTGGTGACTTAGCGGGCCACGTCAAACGGAGAATTTAAATTCCAATCACAATATAGTCATTCCGGCACAATGATATGGCGCAGTGTACTGTTGTAGTCCTTCAATATCATATGGTACAGAGCTTGAATAGAAGTGAGAACAGAATATCTTTCCACATTGATGCAAGATGGAACGCACGGTCGACGTGGAAATTTGACTGGACTCACTGTAGTTTGCGTTGTCGCACCTCGGCGCTCTCCACGTTTATCCACCGCTCTAGACTGACGAATCCAGATACTGCTCACCGTTCCTCCACTCTCGCCAGACCCTTGACACAGGCATATGGAATATACGAAGAAGGCAGTTGTAGCTCAGACACTAGAGCCAGCAGCACTAACTCCCACTATGTGTCACAGTTACATACGCATTTACTTTCCCATTACACATGTCAACTGGACTGTATCATGGCGCCGACACAAAAGTACTGCAAAAGTGTCATGAGACAGGACCAACCACCCTCGATGTTTACTAATTGCGTTTAATATTTAAAGTAAAAAATGACATAATTGGACCCCATTTCGCACGCTGAGATGAAACAGGAAAACAGGATGCGAACAGACAAGATTTAATTTGTTGAGCAGGACTTGCCATAATTGCTAGGATAATCAGTAATAATGATATGGTTAGTACTTAGTATACATGCACATACTAGAGTCACACACACTTGCATATATACAGAGCAGGAGAGAGAGAGAGAGAAAGAGAAAGAAAGACTTATTCCAAATACAGAATTCAAAACCAACTAAACTGTCTTTGCCTTTTGGCTCTCTTTGGTCCCATTTTGTTTCACATGTTCGTCAACAAACTTACAATTAAAATCCCCTCTTCTCCGGCCGAAGATACTGGAAATTATATCAGGCTTTCATCACTACAGAAGCAGCTGTAAATTCTAGTGTTCTCCGTTGTCTTCTCTTCCTCTGTAATTAATTGAAGTCTGCACACATGGAGCTCGTGACTGGTTCATTGGTGGTACGCGTCATTGCAGAAATGTAGCTCTGCACGAGACAAGAAATACAAGTCACTGAATGATGCTCCTCTCTAATGACTGTAGAAGATTCCATTCTCTCTCTTTTGCGTTTTAAGACATTTACTGATAATGTTCTGAAGTCATTCCGTTTTTGCACCTGTCAACAGAGTTTTCTGGCACACAAGGTGTTTCCTTTGTTCAGTGGTCGTTGTGAACAGTTAAAGGTATGTCAGATTATATCTGTGTCACTGTCACTGTTATTATTGTTCTCTTTCAGAATCACGCTTCACTGCGGATGTTTTAGAATATTTTCTTCAATCCAAGTTTTTTCTTCTAAAAAATAACACTAAAATCCAGGTTGCATTGAACCATGAAAGTCTAAAAAATATATATATTCACGTATTAACGGTACGAAGTTTAATGAAAAAAAAACAAATGCATAACGTCATATTTCCCTTCTCTACTGGTTTGATCTATCTATACACAACGTGATACTCAAAGACAAGCACGCGATTAGTGAGATGAAAACCGTAACACAAGGCGCAACATCCGTGATTAAAGTTGTGTAATTAATTATATACAAAAATGCTTTATCTTATGCGTAAAATACGCGTAGGAAAGATAAAATACGTAAAACCTTGTTTAAAAGGTTGGTTGATGTGTTAGTTACTGGTTTACATTGTGTACGAAAAATGTAAGCATCCTGTTCTGTATCTTTTGATGATCTTATTACATTATCGCAGTCTATGTTGTTCCATATTCACAGAAGAAAACCCTTTCTTGATGGTAATGTTGGCAATGTACTATACTCATAAGTTAATGATGAATATTAGTGTGATTAAGGAGGCCTCTGAGAGCAGCTCTCAATTAATGTGGCCACTGTTTTCTTAAATTAAAAACTCCCCGATTTTTTATTAAGACTGCATATTTAATTGAAAATATATTGTTCGCCAAGGGGTTCCACAGTCTAGTGGTTAGAGCGTTGGACTCATGTCAGCGTGGTCCCGGGTTCAATCCCCGGATGAAGTCCCACTTTTTGGCGTTCACCCAGCGTCGTGAGGCAAATTGGGGAGTCACGTGAATAAAGACGCGACGGCCACACTCGGTCTGGTAAGCCGCTGATACGCCTGTTCGTGGGTAGGTACGCGCAGTGCTGAGCACACAGCCGTTACTCAGGTGGACGAAGATCCACCAAACACGGATAGAGGGCGTTGGCGCAGGCTCGGGGCCTATCGGCCTGTTACGCCAGTGTTTTTTTTTTCCAATATATTGTTCGCCCCAATAAATACTTGAAAGTAAAAATAATTCTACCTAGCAATAAAAATAATGCAAGAGAAGCAATATTATGTTGTATATCTCTTCCGTTCTTCCTGATTTCTACAGGTACAAACTAGTTTGTTTATCCTCACAATCAAAAGTGGGGAGGGTGTTTTAAAATTCTCATCATTTCTACAGCAATGCCTAAGTACGAGCACTTACGATGGAAGTAGACAATTTAACGCATTGATTTTCTATAATCAGAACGTCAACTCATTTGGAATGGCACATCTACTAAATATGTGAGTTGTTATCAGCATTTAAATACGTATGTATGCGTGCGTGTTTGTACGTTTCCTAACATATATTCTTTCCATTATTATTATTATTATTATTATTATTATTATTATTATTATTATTATTATTATTATTATTATTATTATTATTATTATTATTATTATTATTAAAGATGGCACCAAGTGCGGACGTGCTCAAAAGCATTTTAAACAGATGGGATGGTTTTACCTTGCACTGCTTGCAACAAAAGCTATGTTAAGGACTGCCTTAAAATATGTAAGACTGAATACGAAATGTACATAAATAATGGTTCATCTTCATTTACTTTTCAGTTTTGTCTTCGCAACCGAAATGAGAACACTCCGAACAATTCAAGAGCACTTAGAACCTCCAGAGCTATAACCGATAAGGAAACGTAATGGTTTATCTCAGGTGAAGCCTCGATTGATGTCCACCTATTTAAACAGTGTTGTGTGAAAGTAAATAAACCCAATTAAATATGAAGACTACAGAGAATGAACGTGCTCTGTCCATTTTGGGCCAGATTGAGATAAGAGTGTCCTGTGTTTGTTCTTTGGAAGGCCTTTCTAACAAACCATCACGGATCAAGAGAATAGGCATAGTCCGTCTGTTACAAGGAAATCTTTATTTGGTATGCAGGTATACGCAATGCTGATTATGAGATTTTAAAACGCTCTCCTGTAAAATGAAGAAAGTGGACAAAACACGTTCTTTAACTGTAGTCTTCATATTGGATGCTGGCAATGTAATGTTGGAGCAGTTTGACGTATTGAAAGCTCAATATCGTGAATTTAAACATTAAAATAGTAAACTGCAAAAATCAGATTTATACGCAGGTTCTTAATCCCTGATTCTCAAATCAGATACAACGGAACTTATCACTCAATCATTGATAATCCTAAGAATAGAAATTTTCTGTTTCATTGTGAGTCAATTGTTATTAACGTCCTAAATGAGCTGGTGAGCTTTTAAGGACGGGACCTACAGTTTTTAGTAAAGTCGGCTCCGAACCACTGTGTTCCATGGACCCCGGTGGGATTTGAACCCGTGAACACGCGCACCGAAAGCGAGCGCTCTAACCTCTCGGCCACCCCGAGGTCATCTGTTCCATTGTGTATATGAGTGCAACATGTAGTGCTACTAACAATCACTTACGCCGCTACACAAACCTTACACAGTATGTTACTTATGTTAGGTTTTGGTTCTAACTATTGAATGTATTTATAACATATTAAGCAATTATCATTTTAGGGGATATGGATTGATTTTGTATTTCGGTATATCGCTTATTCTATTGTTTATTTTATTTTATCTCTATACATTTTTTAATTTCTATTATTTTTATTTTGACATAGTTAGCTACTTATGAAATAGCTATAGGCTGCACCTCGCCTATTTCAAATTTTCAATAGACAATTTCAATTCAATTTTATCCTATAACTGTTTTCTTCAGGAGAATTCTTCCCTATAAGTTCTCTTTTAGTTCAGGGATATTTCCTGCGGATACTTTACGCGTAAAAGGAAGGATTCTGGGTTCTTGCGGTCAAAAAGTAGCCCATTCAGGTAAACTTTTTATAATTCTCCCCTAATTTAGGAGTTGGAAGTTTAAAAAAAAATGAATTTATGTGCATAACAGGGAGAGATTCCACTTATGGTCGACGTAAAAACCCATGAATCTGGGTTTCTACTCCATAGTAACTTCCTTCAGAAAATTGTTCGTGTCGTGTTCTTTTTACAAAGATCTGCTGTTCCTTCGCTGTAGAATACAAAGATCAAAAGAGGAAGCAAAAGAAACTACGAAGGAAACTTTCTGAAACAGGATGAAGGAAAACATGACGCTCTTCTGTCACTTCCCTTTCAACCCTTTCAAAAAAAATGAAGAGGAATGAAAGAAGTGTGAGGACAGAGCCGAAAAAAAAAGTTTCTGGAAACTTCCCAACAGCTGACAAGAACACATTCTCGTTCTTGATGCTCCTGAGTGGAGAGGAGAGGAGATGGGTCGCGGGAGCTAACATTTTCTTTGACAACCCTTCCTCGCAGTGATGGAAACTCTACCCTAATTATTATTACGTAATTTCGACCGAATGCATATATTTGACATAATTACATTTGCACATACAAATGGGAAATTTGTCCTTAGCAGGAGAAAAAAAGGCTACAGCAATACACTCCGTGTCTAAATTTCTTTTCCCTTTCGCTGTTGAACATCTCAGAAACTGTTTGAAAATGATTTCCGTTGATCGAATAGCTGTTTCACTGACCTAATAATAATTTCAACACAGAAGCGTTTTGACAGTTCATACACAGTATTAAAAAACCGATAGTATAGGGGAAAAAAATAAATACGAAAATACTATACTGAAACCTAATAATAAAACAGGTGCTTCGTAAAATATAATAAATGATGAAATTAAACTAAACACTTTATTTGAAAATATCGAAATACAGGCTACTAACAGTATATCAAACCTAATGTCAGTAGCCAATAAATTTAAAGATTATTTCATCGACTTGGTTAAAGCGATTTCAGATGAATTTTGAAACAAGAAAATGTCTTGTTTAGTAGAAAATGCCAAAAACAATTGAAGTGACTTAACGTTTCTAATGCCTGCTACAACTGCCGAACTGCAGTCAATTTTAAGGCCTAAAACGGTTAAAACCATTTCGTAGTGACGAAATAACGGACTTCAAAGTAATCACTTGTGCATCCATCTTCGTTGATGCTTTTGCTTATATTTTGAAAACTATTACAATGAAAGCTCTTCAACCTTTTAAAAAAAGATTCTAAGAAGTTGATAGAAAGTTATCATCCTATGCTGCTATCGGTTTCCTCTAAAATATTAGAAGCAAACAAGTTTGCTAAATATTTTAAACTCTAATATTATTTTTCAACCATTGAAAAGGGTTTAAGAAAAGCAAACACATACACACTGCAATACACACTGCGATTTTACATCATTTCCAAATAAATGTTGTAACTGCAATATTCTCTATAGATTTGATAAAATCATTTGATACAGTAGATCTTGATTTTTTTTTAATACAGGCCTATAAATAGGAAGGTCGCTACTGAAATAAAGTTCCCACACCACATAAAAAAAACTGCATTCAGTCTTGCCACTAGAGTTATAAATTTGTAAACATGAGTATACCTCAAACATATGACCAATTCTGTTTTAGTTACACATAAAAAGTCTTAGCCAATTATTTAGGCGTATATTCTGCTTCAACTGCTTTTCGGCCTGAGCCTAAGCTGCCTAACGACTACAAATAAAATTCAAACTACAAAATGAAAGTACAGCGAAATTAAATCAGCAAATTAGTAAAATCATACAAGAACTTGAAAATTGGCCTGGCAACAATAAACTCAAGGTACGGACAAATAAATCGCTTTGTATTAACTTCTAGAACAACCTCAGAAGAGGTTCTAAATATTTCATCAAATGGATAAGTTATGACTTTACGTACATACACAAAATTTCTCGAGCTTCGTTTTCTTTTCTAAGATAACTCAATTTAAACGGAAGTTCATCTTCAAACACTAAATCAAAATGTAAGTAGTGCCTGCTTTATGTTGAAAGTATTTAAAAATAAACTACATGAGAAATCACTGTGAAGCGTACACTTCGGTCAATTTGAGTCTTTAATTAAATATGGAATTATATTCGGGGACATGCTCTTTCAAGTTGTCAAATCCCTCCGTGCGTATTGTGAAAGGTGTCTTTCAGAGACAATCCTGGAAACCACACTTTAAGGATTTAAACATTTCTCCTTTACCTTGCTTATACATATTTAAAGCTCTAGTTTATTTTAAAAAGTTTAAATTTTGAGTAGAATCGTACTATAATTTCATAAAGCATAAATATTCACCTACCACAAAAGAGACTAGAGATGGAGACAGATGGAGATCAATTGTGTTTAGTGGCGCAACGCTATGTAATAACTTACTTAACATTTTCTTTACGATTACGGCGCTGATTAAGAGTCAAGTGTTATTACTTAATACCTTCAACGTACAAAGATTTCCTTTCTGTACGATTATTTTATTCTGTTGTGTTTGTTTGCATTACATGTGGCTGCTCATATTCGTTATTTATAATGTATCGTTATATTTACATGTATTGCACTGACGTATTGAATGAAGTCATCTACTGTACATGATGAGTGAGTCCAAATGTACCGAATATGTACAGTCAATAATGATAAAAAAAAAACTAAACGAGTGCACGAGTGGCCACCGCTAAGTTGGTGGAACATTAGTTTCTCGCACCGGAAGGTCGTACGTTCGCGTCCAGCGACCGCCTATCCTGATTCCTGACGGAGGTGTTCTCCGCTTGGTTTTCCTTAGTTTCCCTCGGTCGCATCAAGCAAATACTGGAATGGTAAAGCTAGAGAAATTCCTTCCCAAATTATGTCCTTGGTTACTAATTTTGTTAGAAAGCCCACAATGTGAAATGTCCTGTGATTCATATTGGAGGTCATTAAATAAGTAAATAAAAATAAACAAGCATGTGTAATAATGAAAAATATTGTCGATCTTTCTCATTTTATTGTTTTGATTATTTAATTACTTATTTCTTATCTCTTTGGCATTTCCTTTTACTATCCATCCGTTCCCTCATGTAGGGCCAAAGTATGTTTCCTGGAATCAAACTGCGCTTTTCTCAAATGTTCACCCCTTTCTGTTTCATTTCTATTTTTTCACGCAAATATCTCTCAGTTCTTTTCTGAACTTTTGGTACTTTTTCCCTTTGATTTTCTTTTCTTGAATTTTATGACTATGCATATTACACGCTGCATATAATAATTTTGGAAGTATGATACGATAATTCGAATTTGTAAAAATTTCCACTCCTGGTTTCTCCTTACTTTCTTTCATTTAGACGTCATTGAACGTTCCCGTTGCTTCAAAAGTCCCAGAGATTTCCAAGGACGTTCAACATTTTCCCTTTTTCATCAGACCCTTCTTCCTCCCCCAATGGAATAGCATAAAAATCATGCTCGCGTAGATTTGGCATTAATTCAGAGAAAACTAAGATAAGCATGTTTCTTTTTGCATGAAGGAAAAGAGAGACAAGAAAAGAAGGGAACATTCACAAAGAGAGGAAGAAAGATAAATTTATGTCAAAGAACAACTTTCGAATTAGCCGGCAGCTGTCACGTACAATGTTTAACTCCCCAGTTAAGAGGTAATGCACATGACTAATATATCGCTTCGAGAACTCCTACCGTTTTCTCCGGATCATCACTTTACTAGCAACAGCAATGAATCTGAGAATTGTTAGTTATGTTCAAAACATCGAGGTAGTACTGCAAATGCTGCTATGTACACTGTACACTGGGAATAAAATTGACAAAAAAATGTAGTGTTTAAGAGAAGTATCAACACTTCCAGTTATCGCAGGTAATCCTCGAAAAGCACCGAGTAATTCCTTTTACTTCATTCGAAGATCTAAGTTTTCTGTTCCAGTGTAATTTATGCACATGCGCAGTAAGGTAAAAAGCTTTCTTATCGTAACAACAAATCTAATGCTGGACAAGTGTTTGCTGCCGCCATCTTGATAGCTTACTATTATAGAAATAGAACAATTCTCAGTGAATGAGGATTCCTGTTCCTAACTGACTGATACAAAAAGTGACCAAACATGATGACGTTAAGTCGTGGTGGTAACTTAGTCTATGTTCTCGGGGTTCGGAAACGTATTTCTAACCCTGAATACTGTTAGGATCTGGTGTTTTTAATGTTTGGCAGTTTAATCCAGTTGTTCAGACGCTGGACTTTTAACTGAGCAACGCGTGATCAAATCTCGTTCAAGCTTCTCTTGTTTCCAGGATTCCTGAAAACTTAATGACAGAAGCACTATTCGCTACACTATTTGTTTACCATAAAGCTTCTAATGAAGACTATACACTTGAAGAGATAATCTACGTAATTTCCTTTCGCAGAATATCAATGGTGCAGTTTTTCCTTCGAACTCAGCAAAGCGGAAACGAATACTTTCTCTTCCGAATTCCGTTGAGAACGAAACAAAACTCAGCCCAGCTGGAAATTATAATAGTAATAAAAAGTGAGTTATTATCAATGAACGAATGAATGGGAGTGCAAGCACACGCGCATTGGAGATGCGCTCGCAGCAGAAGCAGCGTGGGAGTTGCATGAGTGAGTGATCAATACGAAGAGGACTCCTTCCCTTCTGGTTACAGGTACCATCGCATCTCATCTGACACGTGGATGATAGTCTACCGGGACAAGGGATTCTGCACACCTCAGCCGTCGGACTACAGAAAAATTGCCGCAGAAGAGAGAGAGAGAGAAAGGAGGTTACCAGGGATGATAAGGGTGTAACCAGGTTACTATGAGGATTGACTGCATTAATATTCTCTTCCAAATCGAGAAGCACTATTCAACACTATTCACATAGGAAAAAAAAATATAAATAAATAAAAATAAAATAACCTTAAAAAATAATTCCTACGTTCATTATATGGATGCGTTTTAAAAGTATTCTCGAAACTATTTTCTCAATCATATCTCCAAATGTTTTAAAAATACATTCTTAATTGATATAGAATTCAACATTATTTTAATTTTATCCACTATCTGGGTAATGAAGAAACTATTTTATTTTTCTTTCAATTTTACGTATAAATGGCTATATATTGAACTTTTTTTTTGTAATTTTTTTCGTAATAATTCTCTGCGTATCACAATATTATCTAATTACATCTGTTTCGTGCTGCACCCAATAACGAATGGTTGACAGCATTCGCCACTCTTTTAGCACAGGAATATATTCTTTAATTTTATTTACTAACACCAACTGGTACACATCCATGGCAAGAAAACCAACTGAGTCTGAAGCAATGACTGCATTATGTGAATGCACTGTCACAGCTCAATAGTTGAAATACGTGAAGCGTTAAAAAAAAAAGAAATATAATCACTGCGTGGAAAAGATAGCTTTTTTCGTTTCCATTTCAAAATAGGTTTCCATGATCATAATTAAATTACGGGTTTTGACAGAGGGTGAATGTAATAAGATCAGATAAACACGTTATTTTTGGTCTCCAGATTGTAAATAAGAAACTGGAATACAAAGAGATACCACTCGTGTTTCTACACGAGCTTAGCAGACTGCATCGACGTGAACACGGAAAGGAAATTGTGAAAGCATCCACCACAATCTGATTGAAAGAGACACTTCAATATTGTTTGGGGCAGCTTTAGGAAGTCTGCTGATTTGCCTGAGATGTACCTCAAATTACAATTCTTTCTTGTGTAGTCACACAAAAAGGCTACTCAGCAGAAGTGCAGCCAGCAGCACCGTCTATATTCCGATGTCAGGAGTATGAAGAGCAAACATTTTTTTTACATTGTAACAACAAGCTTTCTACATTTCAAATGATAACTTTTTGTACACTGTTTCACTTCTAAACACTTTTATGTACACTGTTAGGGCAACCATATTTTTGAGAACCTAACCTCGAACACTTTTCCCATATCCATAAACAAGTAATTCAGTACTGCTGATCAGTGCTCGAAGTGGGGGGCACGAGGGGGCAAACCGTGCCCTTACCTTGTTCATTTTGGATTTGGCGTACCCTACCTTTTTATTCATGGGAGCTCATTGCATTTACGTTCAAAAGTCAATCACTGGCACTAGGCGCAAGCGTACTCTTACTTTCTGTAGCCCACTTCTGCAACCGCTCTCTTACCTTTTCTAACCCACTTCAAGCACTGCTACAGTGCTGCTCATACCAAACATCAGGCAAACTGCTCAACTATTTATGTCTGATAGTTTCAAAATTTACTCTGCAGGCAAAAATTTCGTTAAAAATTCTAGAATATGTAGTCATTTGAAAAGAAGAGAAAAACAGTAATGATACGTGTTTTGTTACCTGTATTTCTTTTAAGCTCAAAGTAATAGATATTTAAGTTAGTACGGTTTGTATAAGTATAAATGACCATTACAATTATTTTAATTACAATATTACAACTATTTCAGGGAATCTGAGCCAAAAATCGATAATTTATTTAAAGAACACAAAATCCCAGATTTTCTCAACCCCGGACACAATATGAAATCCCGGACTGTTCGGGTTAAACCTCAACGTATGGGAACTCTACTGTTTGTATACTTTCCCCCGAGTAGTCAGGTAGGCTAAAAAAGAAAGTAAGCAGTTGATGGGAGCAGGGATTCTCTGATGATTTTGACAGATACCCTGGGCGTCAGCGAGTTCGTCTCGACTATAGCTTTTTTCTTTAACCAAAACATATGCAGTACTTAGAACAAATAAATCTGCCGTATTTCTAGTTAGATCATGAAAACGATTTAAGAGGAAGTTTATAAGGAGCAGGAGATGTTAACTCAATGCGTCAAATAAGTTTTCCTGGAAACTAGGCGCACAAGAAATGTAAAAAAAGAAAAAAAGAAAAGAAAAGAAAAGAAAAAAAGGCATGTGTAGAAAAAGTGTGAAATAGGTGAACTATGTTTTCAAGCGTATATGCTTAAGCTCATGAGAACGAGGAAATTTTAGAAAACTCGTGGACAAACTGGGAGAAGGTAAGTTGGTGTTCGGATTCTCTGAATTTCTTCGCATATCTTAATGATTTTTGTACGCTTCACCTACTATTTCATGGACGTACACATCACGTGCTAATATAGTCATTACGTTAAGTTTCTGAAAAGCATTTGTCAATTGTGCACTAAATGCAACTATTTAAGTAATGTCTTTCATTTCCTCTGCCTCTGCTTATTGTTCCGCTACAATTAATGCAATTTCTCGAAACTTTCACCTCCCGACGATCACTATCTTTCTCTTTAAGCCTTTCATTGGGACGAATACAGTATCAGACACCTGAAAGCTAGCCCTCCAACACCTGCAATAAAAGGTAAAGAGTTTCAGATAAATGCTCATTTGTTTCACTAGCTTCCTTACTCATTGTAACGAAAACGGGGGGGGGGGGGGGATCAAGGCTAAATGGTCCTCTACTTAAAATACTTTCACCGTTATAGTCACGTAACAGAGGGAAAATTATTGCATTAATAAATTGCTCAATTACTGTCTCTGCATGTTGAACTTTCAATTCACAATTAATATCCAACTACTTGAAAGTTTTTTTTTCTTTTAAAAAAAAATCACAAACTGCATAAGTAATAAACCTTCATTATTATAAACCGAGATCATAATTTACAAAAAGACTAATAATACTAATTAAAAAACTAAAACTATATTGGTTCCTAAGCTGC
>JAGDQP010061781.1:0-11984 GCA_022664845.1 Lepisma saccharinum
GATTTTATGATAAGGTAAGCAAGAACACCCACGCTTTTATTTTCAGATTCATAAATTTATTATTTTTTACTTTTAGTCCCTTTTTTATTTGCTTAAAAAGGCGTGTTTTTTTTTAAAATCCTTTTTTATTATTTTTAGAAGAAGGGGAAATCGTAACCACAGGATCATTCAGATCTGAACATGGGCGGCGATTAGAGGGGGAGGGGGAACAGTTACCCCACCCCTCTTTCCTTGCGTATTACATTAATGAAAATATACAGAAATTGTGCATTAAAGAGCGTAAAAGGAAAAGGGAGAATTGCTTCCTAATTCTCGAGTAATTTGTCGCCCACTGACCATAGGCATACTACCAAGGAAGTCCATTTATTAAAGCCTTACGTCAATAGCGAGCCTTATTTTCTAGATTATTATTAGATTTTACAAAGTTAATCTTTCCGTGCATGTTTAGTTCCAGTAGTTGCAAAAATTATGAATTATCACAAAGTTAAGTTCGTAAATTGTTGAATTGAATTGAATTGTTAGCGTTTAAATATCTTTAGCTCAGGCCTGGATAGGGTAGGGGAAATGCTGTAAGGAGGATTCGGCCAGGACATAGTTGAAAGGAACCTCCCAGCATTGGCTTCGTGTGACTGAGAGAAAATCTTGCTTGCGTCTGGTGTATTAAGGGTGTTATAAGTTGAACATCCGCATCCTATTTGAATAGAGATTTTGTAAAAGAACTATTGGTTAGTAAAGACGTGGAAAGAAAAGTAGGTCATTGCAGCGACCGGGAATCCCATCCCTTTCCCCCTATTGCATGTCAGCGCTGTTCTGCCATTCAATTGTCGCCGCAATGACAGATTTCTTTGCAGGATAGAGATTCCTCTGACCTGGAATTCAAGAAAGATTCCTCAATTATAAAATATTCACAATGAGGGGAGTGCCTTGCATGGTTGCACAGTTGCGTCAAAAAAAGTATCTATTACGATACTCAGAAAAAAAGTATCTCGATAAAGATACCGATACAGCTTAATAGTACATCTCGATACTTAAAACATAACAGGTAGAATCTGTAAACACGTGTACAAAATCTACATTTCAGGATTCTGTATTTTAAATTGCCTTCTTCATTTAAATCAATTTTACAAGATGGGTTGAAAGAACACGAAGAAAAAATATCTAGACTTCATAATATTGTAATGAATAGGTACAGGTAGTCTACAGTTATCTATAATAATCAGGTGCATTCAAACGTTTTTAAAACAGTAGTAACTAACTGCTCCTCAAAATCAGCGTTTTTCAATCTTTTAATACTCGTGGACCGGCAAATTACAGGGAAAAACTTCAAGGACCAGGAAGATGCCAGTAAGTTAGAGGCTTATTTGACGTTTAAAAGATTTCAGCACATCTTCAGATTCTAGTTGTTTTTTAGAAAAGGAATATGAACTTTAATCTCAGTTTTGAACCAACGGAATCTACAAAACAAAATGTCAAAGAATTGAATGTATTAATTTGCCGAGGACCGGTACAATAAATTCGATGACCGGTGGTTTAAAACCACTGCTCTAAAGTACTGTTCTCCCATGCGTCCCCTTTTATAATGGTACAGTTCTCTTGCACTACTGAAGTGTCTTTCCACTGATGCACTTAAAGTAATTGGGTTGCTACATTTACTAAAGCGTTCCTTCAAAAGAGCAAAGAATGAATAATGTTTAGGTTACTTTCTTCCATGTCGAAAAACTTCTTTAACTCTTTCCCTAATACCTGATGAAACCTTGATATCAAAACACTACTAGGGATAGGAAGGTGGTGGAGGTGTCGTTGGAAACGTCTTGGGGAGACTAGTTCAAACCCATATTGATAATCCAGATCCCATTTCCGGGCGGGCGATTTCAACTCAGGAACTACTAGCCCTAGGAAGGTGATTGAGGTGTCGTTGGAAAGGCCTAACGGAACATTGGTCATCCAAATAGGATACTCGCTGTTGAAACCTGGCCGTCGCATATATGTAGTCCCTTTACTGGGTTCCGCCTCACTTATTTTAATTGAAATAAACGTCGTAGTTGTGCTAGGAACAGGTCGGGACTACGTAGCTCTGACTGGTGATATAAAAAAAACGAAAAAGTGACCGGCGGAAAAAGAAAACAGATTTTTTATTTTTCGTCCTACTTTGGAAAATAGCATATTTTTCTTTTTGTTTACCGGCCCCATGAAATAGTTAAAAGTTCGTTCTTGTTACAGATATTCATTTAGTATAATAGCTTCTTTATTGGGACTCCCTCTGACAAAATTTACTTGCAGTACGGGATTTTTATCAGCCTGAGCCAAAGATGCCTAAAGGCCATCAACCAACGGAACATGTCTCTCTTGAACAAGGGCGCTAATGAGATAAATTCCATTCGTAATGTAAACAGAAAATTTGTTGTACATGTTTTAGTGTAAAAAAAAATTAATTTTACTAAATTAAAACCAAAAATACCTAAAATGTGCTAAGTATTGAATTTTTGTTATGAAAAAAAAAATTGTCAATAAAAACAGTGTTCTTTTTTGTCTCGCGGAAAAAAACAACAAGTTTTCCGTGTTTTCCCCGTAAATGTTCAGGTTTTTCCCAGGCTTATACATCACTAGGTCTGACGAAAAGAATGAGATAGGAATCGGTGCAGAATTGGCCTAGTGTGACCAGACAAGGTTTATCAGGAGGCCCGAGGCCCCGCTAGGATTCAAACTCAGAACCTCCTGAAAGTGATGTAGATGATCCATCTTTTGAGCCATCACTGATTTAAAAAGTCATGTAAAATAGAGACGCAAGGGTGAAGCGAGGCAGGTAGAGAACGCAACAATAACAAATACGTTATAAACTCGCGGCCTCTTTCTTTACCGTTAGCAACAATTATATCAGGCTGGCCGAATACTTGATTTTTTTTATCGATATCTCTTATTTAAATATTCTTTTTGATTTTGAAACCATGATGTTCTTGTCTGCATCAGTTAAAATGTTCTCACATTTTTAAAGAAATAACACGGACTGACAAATTACTTGTGCATAGTTTCAACTTATTTCTTGTCCCCTGTATATTCTGCACAGTAACACTCATTAATATATCCAGAAAGGCTACTTTTTTTCCATCTACAAATTATATACATAGGTAAATATGAAATACTGAGGCCATACTTTCGTACTCTTCCAATGTCGAGTATAGCTCTTCGCTACATTAACTAATAATCTTCATTCATTGCTCGCTTGTACTCTTTATTGACACAACAAAGTTCACTGATCCTTACGTTTAAGATCAGGTCACAAGTTTCAACCCCTTCCCCTATTTCATCCTGACAGATTTTCCAGGGTTTCTCTGTCACACCACGCAACTGCCGGAATGGTACCTTCAATTTAAGCCCTGACCGACACCTTCCCGCAGCCTCTCCTCCATTCCGACTGAGCCTTAGATGCCTGAAAGTGATAAATAAAATTAATTGAAATTCTTTATTCATATAACTATTGCTAAATATTTTATTCCCTTACTGTTCTCCACTGACCTTACTTAAATGTCCTACTTTCGTTTTATATTAGCGGAAACAACTTCGATTACAATCCTAGCAGCGAATCAGACAATTGCCATACAGTTGGCGATGTATCTAATATAGGCACACGCGAAATTGGAACAAGATGGCGTCGGAGCTGTCAATTAGTTCAGATTAAAAAAAAAATAACTTGCGAAAGTTCCCACTTCTAGTTAACGAACATTTCCGAATCCCGTGTTCTTCTTCTTCTTTTCAAGTCTTCACGTGGTTCCGAATCCCGTGGTATAGAACATTAGAGCATTAAGCAGTTAGTTTTTTCTTACACGTAATATCAAGACTACCAAAACCAAACTACGAACTGAAAAGTAACGAAAAAACGGGCGTTAAAATAGTATCGGTAAAAGTAAAGCTAATGTATCTGAAAGATACTGGTCAAAACTATCGAGATATACGTTACCGATACCTATTTTCAAAAGTATCTGATATCTATCGAGATACTCAAAATCAAGGAAAGATACCAGTATCGCGACATTGCTCAACTATGATGTCTTGATTTCAGCAGTGATTGAATGGTTCAGTTGAGGTAAGAGGCATTGATATTCTAGAGACGTCGGTCGTTGCTGCGATAGTTCAATGGTAGAAAACCTGTCACCTAGGATGTAATTCATTGACCCGGATTCGATTCCCAGTAGCTGCAGTGACCGAATTATCGCTGGTTTTTTTTCAGCATGTTACCATAAACAGGTCATTTGTGTAAAGGAAGTTAGTATATTGGTTAGTATTGTCTTCAATGCCTGCCCATGCACAACTATGTTCATTCTTGTGACAGGATCGTGTTTCCTAAATATGAAGTATTAATAGTTACTTTAAGTAAATGCTTATTTCATAATAACACAGCGGATAATAGCACAGCACACAATAATAACAAATGTATAATAAACAAAATATTAAATTAGGATCCGAATTTTATTTGCTTGAATGGTCAAAAAAAGTATTTTTAGAAAAAAAAAATTGTGCTTAATTTTAAAAAATGTGTTTAAAATGAACAAGAAATAGGAAATTTTGTTAAAAGTGCGGTGTACATTGTATATGTTGTCAAAGCTGAAATAGTTACCAGTATTGCTACACTATACTGGTCAAAGCTAACAAGTATGAATGCCGAGATCAAACCCTATTTATGGATGATCTGACTCATGAAGTAAGTTCTAATTATATATAAATAAACTTTATTGTCACCAACGAACTCATGCAGTATCATTCTCATAATCCAGGACCAGTAATCTTAATTCTTACTATGACAGTTTCGTAACTCTGTTAACTATATAAAAACTGCAGATAACTTCTCTATGTCATTCACAGTTACAATATTTCTTCATATGCCTAAAATAGTCAACAATATTTAAACATTACGTGGTACTGTCTAACTAAACACGTTTCATAACAAAATCATATTGACAAAAATCATCTCACCTATAATTCAACAACGTTTTGATCTGAACTTTTAACTAAAGCTCTTAAATTGTGTTTATACATCTTTTTCTAAAGTTTAATTCTTAAATTTTTATCCTGTAGCAAAACTCTTTCCTTAATACTTAAGTAAATTTTTAGCAAAATGACTCGGGCTATTTGAAGTAAAAGATAAGGGAAAATATTTTGTTAATCAATCATTATGGAAACCCTAGTCTGGATCTGGTTATATCTTGGCTCAATGTCTAGTGTAGTTCTGCTCTCGTGAGCTACTGGATCACGCATAGCGTTAGATTGTTGTTCTAAAGTTTATCCACAACCATAAAACGGTAGGTTAAAGGCTGTTTTCCTGTGGTTGTTACTGTTTTCTCGACAAAGAAAAACTACTTGACAATCTAGTGTTAGCATCACTCATCCAGTTTAGGGACATCTTTAACTTCGCCGGATAAATGCAGATTACATTTTCTATTCGCATGAAAAACGAACTTCGTTATTACAGATCAAAATCTTCTTTGTCGTGTTCTTGTTTGTTGCGAGGTGAATTATAGTTAAAATTCCAAACTTCTTGCTTTCAAGAACCTACATATTATAAATAAACGTGTGGCAGTGGTGTTAATTTGTATAATACATACAATAGTTGTGGTGAAAGCACTCACTCTAACTCAATTCCATATTAGAGTAAACATATTGGGGTAGTAGAAGGTCTCTTGCTTGAAATTATTTAAGTTAGGTTAAGGGTTGTTTAGGTTAGGTAAGGTTACATTAAATTAAGCAAGGTTAGGTTAGTTGGGCTGTGTTTACCTTCAACTGAATTTGTTCCCTCACTCCTTCTTGCCCTTTTCCACGATGTGTTTCATGTATTCAGAAATATGAACTATCGATGACGCAACAATACCAAAAGCAAATAAAAGGAAAGCTCCTTGAAAATGTTCCAAAGAAAGTGAAGTTGGTTCCTCATCACTTTGGTCTACTTTAACAATTACCTGTGCAGCATTGAAGTGCCTTATAATATCTTGTTGCCAAAATGCGAGGATTCCTGATTGTAGCAACATTTGAATCAGAACATCAAGCTGATCTTTATAGGGGAAATTCTTTCGTATAGCAATAGCTATTGGGAAAGCTGCAACCTTTTCTTTCATAATTTGTAAGTTGTTTAAGTCTACCATATCCAAGAAATCATACCCTGTGATGTAAACCTCGTTTAGAAGGTCACACCATATGGCAAAAGATCTAGATTTTAGTAATTTCTTTATGTGGTCAACGTCATCGGTCAAATAAAAACTTTTGGCTAGTAATCTCATATCTTTATCCTCTGATCCAGTGAAGTCAATGTTAAGCACCTTTAACGGAACCATTGATATCCATTGTAGAGCACTAGTAGCCAATTCATGAACTGTTTCTATGGGTTTCTGGTATTGAGGAACAGTTAGAAATGAAAAGAGACTGGCACTGTAAGCTGTACCCAAAATCAAACAGAACAGAGTCCACCAGTATACAAAATGGCGTATAGGTTCCTGTACGGGATATACAGCGATACTGCCTTGAGAGATAATTTGACCGATATCTAGTATTGTTTTTCGTATCTGATCGTACGGGGTAAGTTTACGTAGTGGAAACATCTTATTCCATGCTCCTCCAAGAATAAACAAGAAGGTAACACTAAATACTATCGATACTATGTGTGCGAGCCACAAGGTTGGCTCAAAAGGTAAAATTATACACATCCACTGAGGAACAAGTTGAGGTCGGGGTATCAAAAAGGACAGGCTTAGTGATACATACGGAAAAGAAAACTCTAACACTTGCCACTGATCGTAACTCATATATAATGCCGCAAAAGCAATATCTGCTCTTCCGTAAAGTATATCTCCATTTAATCCAGTGTATGTTCCATTGTCTAACAGTTCCCCCCACATTTGATTATCTTGTGGTTCCGTAATTTCCATTCCCAATTTCAATTTTGACACTAACTCATTGCATATTCTGTATTCAATACCATCATATTTTATTGTATCACTCTCGTTTCTAAATATTACAAATGGAGGGTAATTAAAAGTGCTCACTCTTAAAACTGAACGCGTTTTCAACGTTGCAGAGTAGCTTTCAACAGAGAGAGAAGATCTAGTGCCTTTCAACACTACATCATAATCGGAGCTTTGTAATTGATAGTTCTGTTGAGTTTTACTGGAAAATACACAAATCGCATCGCTAGATTCATTTAAGTAACACAAGACAATAGAGTTGGTTTGATGCGCGAGAAATTCAGAAAACACGACTTGTTTTGTGTAGAGATCGATGTTATCATATACAAATAAGAGCAACGTTTTGGAGAAGACGGCACTGTTTTCCATACAATTTACTACATTTTTCCTCTGGAGAATCACTATCGTTCTCGTACAAGTGTTTCCTGCAAACATTTGGTCACTACCGCTCATCAAAATGTAGCTGACTGTAGGGGAATAAGAGCCGTAATGTAAAGATTTACTTATAGCTGTCAGCATAGATGTATTGTCTGTTATTACTTCAATGCAATTGGTTTGATCATCTGTGTTCTGAAATCCTATTGATACCATTATTTTGAGTATGTTTTCTGGAGTTGGATCTTCTTTGCTATAGTGGAGAGCAACGCATGGATTGCAGCAGTGTAACATTGCAGCACACATAGTTAACATATGAGATAAGTAAGATCTCATCCTTGATTTGTTGAGCCTGAAAGAAAATAAGAGGAAACATTTCAAATTAGATAATTTATACACGGTGTATATAGACTTTGCATTTTCTTTTTATGATAATAATTAGTCGAAACCTGTGAAATTCACCTTTGGTACTCTGTTCATGTGTGTTGATACAAGTGTTATGATCACTTGTGAAAATAAACCTTTGGCAATAGAAAAGCTCATCCATATTCCTTTACAACCTTCTAAGAATATGTATTTAATTTAATATCTCAGAGCAATGTAAACTATCCATAGAATACAAGGACTTCACTACTTCAACCAGATCAATATTATGGTTACATGAAGTCTGTAAATTAATGATTGTCTTAATAGAAAAGTGACAACACTGGTTCTGGATCAGATCTGATAAAAATATACAAGGTTATTGGGAACAGAGTTATTTATCAAACATAAAATGTCACACAACAGGGTTTTTGTTCATTATAAATATAAAAGGGTATATTCAAACTTAAATTACGTTATGGCGTAATGAAAACTCATTAAAGCCCTTATTCAGGATTAAATTATCAGATTATATGTGTTGCGTCACCTTTATACGCTTTTAATTCTTCTCTACCGTGTTACTGCTAAATAAACATATTTTGTTTTACTGTGTGCGTTTCTTTCCATAATGGTTCCCGGAGAGAATCGACTTTTGCAGTAATATGCAGACATTTGCAAGAGACATTAATAAACGTGCTTAATGTTTCATATTTAACCAGCTGGTTAATAAACAAACCAACTGCTATAACTAATATTGAGAAACAATATTGAATATCGCGTCAACGCATGTCAAAAATTGCAACATGCTTCAGTGTTGATCATAGATTAAGGAATAAATTCGTATGGACATGAAGCAGTAGGTTAATATCAAGAAATGCTTGTTCACGGATGGTACTTCTAACTTAATAATCACGCCATGTACGTCATATGTTACGTCCAATACACCAACAGGTACACAAGGGAAGCACTGTGGCAACTGTTGTGTAATAGGCTACGGATTTGGAATACATTCGGATCATTCCATATCGTCAAATTGTCTAATTTTAGAAAAGTGCCCCACCTCACCTCACCATCACAGAATTTTATGAAATTTTGTGTGCTTAATCTTTCATGATTCAAAGTATAAGATTTGATAGTCAATTTCTGTGGAGATATAGCAGTTTGCTTGATACTGTATTGTGATCATATACAATAACGCTCTGAAATGGCCGCAACTTCGAGTCAAAATATTTCCTCGGTTATTTAAACGAAACAAAATGAAACTTAGTGATTGTATACAACTTACAATCTATTCAGCAAAACTAACGATAAATTATATTTGTCATAAATGGCATATGTAAAGAGTAGCAAATTGGGCCGAGAAACTGAACTCTCATGCTTCCATAATATCCTCTTAGCTACAGTGTTTTCCTATATTTTGCGCTGTGGCAAATTTTTCTCTTCGTTGACAAGCAATGTATCTTTGAAACTGTTGTTATTACTATTATGACATAAGTCACAAAGACGTCTTCCTCGCTACTTGTTTGTAAGTAAGACTATCAAAATTAGTCGTACAGCTTCCTCAATTTTTTCTAAATGTTAGAATATGGATGGTCAATACTCCAATAAAACTAAGGAATAGTTGTTTGAACAATTATGCGGATTACAGTAGAATGGTTATTGAAATAACCAGCTGAATAATGTTCAACTAATCGTTCGAACATCTATCTGATCAGCGCTCGACTAATCATTCGAATTATTGCCTGAACATTACATTCAAATAATTAATCGAATAGTGTTAGTTTCTCAAAACACCTTAAATATTTCTTCATGGGAATATTTACACAGTTTTGTTTTCTTATTTGAACTTGAATATAATTTTTAAGGCCTTTAGGCAACTTTCGCTCAGGATGGATGGATGATGTTGAGATGATTGGTGGAATGAAGAAACTGAGAGGAAACGAGAGAATCCCGAGAAACCCCACGCACACCGCAAATTCCATATGGCATGAACAAAGATCGAACCGACGATCCCTAACGCCAGAGGTGAACGCTCTACCATTTAACCACCGTGGCCCCGCTTGTTTTCTTATTAATAACATATAACTCAGAAGGGCGGGTAGCTACAACTGGGTTAAAAGTAAGACTGTAAAAAAATACTCTCATATTTCGTCCTGTTTCATTAAAATATTCGAACATGATTGTAAATGCTGCAGAAAAGAATAAGTGTTCGAATTGTTATTTGAATAACAAGACTTACTAGAAAAATGTTTCTTACAATCATCCGGATTATATTAGTATGATTATGCAAATAATTAATTGAACATTTTTGATTATTAATTCGAACAATCATCGGACTATCGCTCTACTAATTAGTTGTTCAATTGTCTGAAGAATATTCGACTTCTATTCGATTAATTAATTGGATGATGAACGAATTATCACTCGAATCGACTTCTATTCGATTAATTAATTGGATGATGAACGAATTATCACTCGAATCGACTTCTATTCGGTTAATTAATTGGATGATGAACGAATTATTACTCGAATCAACTTCTATTCGATTAATTAATTGGATGATGAACGAATTATCACTCGAATATTTGTATAATATATAGTGAAAATAAATGTTATTCAAATTGCTTATAAAGCTAATTTAAACTGTTACATACTCTACTACGTAGACATGGATGACCATACCTATGAATATCATATTTCATGAGATTGATATCACGATCTAATCATGGTATTCAATACTAAGTGAGTGTAAATCGGAGACAACACAATTTACTTCTTACTTCTTACTTGCAAAACTTCATAGTATCTGTATAAATTTTAAGGTTTGTTTTACTTGATATATTTTTAGTAAAGAAAAACGCCTGTACTCAAAGTGTATTCATTCGCAAGTTTATATTTGCTTGTGAACCAACAATGTGCTTAATCATGTGTGTGTATTTGTTTAGTCAGCTGGGATCATAAAGTACATCCATGTCCTGTCACATAAATTGTACGTGTGAAATAAGTCATTGGTGACAGAGAATTAACATTTATTCAATAGATATTGGGACTTAGAACAACGTACATAATCTACAAGCGAAAACAGATAAGGAGCAAACAATATATGCTATATATTTAAGTTAGTCTCTTTACTTTAGGTTATTCAATTATGTACTTTCACGCAAATGTTACGTATTGATCAATTGCCAGCCCAGATATAATATATAATATGCAGCATGTTTAACGGCATGTCACTTGATATTTGGTGTGCAGAAAAGAAATCAATATAATATAGAATCATACTAATATTAACATAACAGAATACAATGGCAATAACGAGTAATAACTTATTTCTTATCACATAACTTATCATAATTAAGTCTCGTAAAGACATGATTAAGACATAATGAGTTATAATCATTTATTCAGGTTGTTTGATCATGATTTATATAGAATTGATTATACTTCGAATATAATTCAACACACAAGCTTTGGCTCATTCAACGGTCTTTTCATATTAAATTGAGAAGGTTACTCACCATATATAAAGCGCACGAACTAATATAAGATGCATATCCGTTAGTGTATAGAAAATTTTAAAAAACTGAATGTACTAACTGATGCTGTGGCTTGCAGAACTTGCAAGCTCATCATCGCACTAACAAACATTAGTAGATTCGGATTCTATTTTAGTCAAGATATGGTATAAAAAATTGAGCCAAGCCGGCGATTTGCTATTGACTCTATTCTGGGAAAGATCAAGCTAGTTTTCATCACAAACATCTACCTATCGAAGATTCGCTCAATATTATCCTCATAGTGATGTCTAAGTCTTCCTAATGGTCCATCTTCCTCCGACTTTCCAACGTCCTCCCTTCCGTGCGAATGCTACGAACAATGATTTCTTTTTTCTTGTTTTGAGGTAACTAAAAACCTAACGAAAATTGTACCATTATTTCGTGGTACGTTATGAAAGAAATAGTATAATGGACATAGTAATATGAACTTTCACAAGGACAAAAATGATACAAGAATAAAAACTAAACATTGGTTATACAAAACCGAACATATATCCTGGTCTGTCTTGATAGAATATAATCTAAATTGTCAAGTTGTACAGTATCTATCTAAGAAAGATCATAGTTCATCTAACCTAGTATTTCGTTCGCCTTATTTCTAAGAGTCAGGCCACTTGACACTAAATTAAATTCCTTACGTATGATGTTATGGAGTAGTTTTGCGATTTATAATAAAATGTTTGTTCAGCATTGTTCTTTTGTATGTCTAGAACATTGGAAATTAAATATCTATGTCAGTTCT
>JAGDQP010061782.1:0-11984 GCA_022664845.1 Lepisma saccharinum
CCCTATGACGACTCCTATTTTAATATCCATACCACAAAGAAATGAAACGCTGTATATCTTAACTTTGTATTCTAACCCTTCCTCCAGTATTACAGATAGTTTGCCTTTGTTTAAATTTGCAGAGAGGTATAGGAACTTAATTTTGGCAGCTGATATAAATTCTCAACATGTCTTGATGGGGATCTAAGAACGGATACAAACGGGACGAGACTATTTCAGTATTTATTACAAGCTCCATACATGAATATTAGTGTCGGGCCGACTAGATTTTTGAACGATAAAGAAACTTCAGCAGATAAAATTTTACTCTCTCCCTCTATGGCCAAGAGATTGAGCTTCAAACAAGTGAACAAAAATTTCACTTCAGATCACGGGGATGTAACGCTACAATTTGATATACAAATTTCCAAAAATTACACTACTTCCACATATCCAAATTATAAAAAGACAGACTGGGATAAGTATAGAACCAACATTGAGAACAAATTAATAGATGCTCAAACTCCGATCAACACGCCTGAGGATATTGAAAATACCTACAATACTTTAGTTAATATACTGCAAGCAGAACTAAAAACTCTGTACCACAGACTAAGTACATACAAAATGTTGAAAGACTACCACCAGACATAATTTCTCTAATAAGAAATAAAAGACAGTTAGTCAGACAATATCACAGGCAGCCTAATGAGTATATCAAACATCAGATTAACAATTTACAGAGGGAGATTAAGTACAGGATTATCAACTTTCGGGACAGAAAAGCGGATAAATTTATTACTGCTGACCTAGTAGATAATTATAGTCAAGACCCGAAGAAATTTTGGAACACAATTTCGAGAACTAGAGGCAAAAATAGGCGGTATCAAATTCTTAATAAGCTAGACAATGAAACAATGCACAATGACAGGAACTTTGTTGAGGCATTCTACAAGGTATTTAATGACAGAATAGGGGTCAATCCAAATGAAACAAATGATAAATTTCAAAAAGAAGTTCATCAGACTGCCACTACAATAAGAACAATTATGACCCATTCTCTTGATATTACGGAAAGTGATGGGAAGGACAATCACCTGGGTAATGTAAATATTCTCTTGGACGAAATCACAGTAGAAGAAATTACAAAAATTATTAAGAAAAAGAAAAACACCTCTCCAGGCCCAGACAAAATACCATATATTGCCTTACAGAGATCACCTCCAATAGTCTTCCAAATTCTTACAAGGATATTCAATGCATCACTAAAAACAGGATACATACCTCGCACTTGGAAAATGGCTTTCACTATATTCATACCGAAACCTAATAAGAGTAGATTCTCTACTGCCAGCTACAGACCCATTACTTTAACTAACACTATTGCGAAGATCTGTGAAACGGTTCTTTCCAAGAGAATTAATGCATATATGGAAGATTCGGATCTACTTACGAAAAATCAAGGAGGTTTCAGAACTGGGGTTTCCACTATAGATCAGCTGATGCGGATAGTAACGGATGTGCAGGTTGCGTTAAATAAGGGATGGAGAGGCGCTGCAGTATTCATGGACCTCAGCTCCGCTTTTGATACGGTTTGGCATGAGGGGCTCTTGTACAAATTATATTCTTTGGAGATACCTACCACAATAATAAAATGGATTTCAAATTTTCTTACTGACAGGACCACAAAAATTAGATCAGGCGAAATTTTTTCTGAGGAAATTAACATCAAGAGGGGGGTACCACAGGGAGCAGCGCTGAGTCCTATCCTCTATTCTATTTACGTTAAAGACACTCCAGTGCCGGTAAACAATGGGATAGAATTAGGACTATTTGCTGATGATACGGCCTGTTGGACTTTGGCTAAGACGGTGAATAAAGCTTGTAAGAACTTACAAAGAGCTGCTAATTCGTTAACTACTTGGTCCAAATGATGGAAACTTATTCTTAACGAAAAGAAAACCCAGTTTGTCATATATTATCCAGGGGGGAGAGGAACGAGAAAGGACAAAGATGAGATATCAATATTTATTAACAAAATCAGGGCAAGGCCAAGTAACTCTGCTGTATACCTTGGATGCACAATGGACCAAAGATTAAATTTCAAAAAACATATAGCTGAAAGACGTAAAAAGGCATTGCATGTATTTGCATTACGCAAATCCATATTACTGTCAAATGTACCAATGACAAGTAAAACAAGAATTTATTTGGCCGTACTGAGACCTATGATAATATATGGACACGAACTTTTCCATTCCGGTATAAATATTGATAGCTTGCGGAAATTCGAAAGGTACTGGCTTAGCATATCGAGAAGAATGTGGAATCAGGACGAACGAGAATTATACACGGATGTATCAATCAAAACTATTGATGAATACCTTGAAGAAATAAAACTTAAATACATAAAATCTAGTACAAACAAAAAATTTGCACAGCTAAATTTTCAGCACCAATTGAATCTCAAAATTGTGAGACATCGCATCACATTACAGGAACTTTTACAACACATTAACTAATCAATCTACAGTGGAACGGAAGTCACAACATGATAATATCAACACTACCGTAACTTTAGTTCAGAGCGGATGCACGAGAGAGACTTTAAGAGGCTAACATTTTAAATGTTAAATATATTATATCTAAGGGCACTTCTTTACCTAAATAATGTACACATACCTAACCTTAAAATCATTTCCAATTCACAATTAACATAGACTAGACTCACAATATCTTTCAGAAGTAATTAGCTTACAGAATAGTGATATAGGAAATTTATCCACTTCCGGTTTATAACAATTTTTTTTTTAGCATAGTAAGAAAATGTTTTCCTGGGGTGCTTGCTTGGTGCGGGCTGGGGGTCCTGCTGAAGAGTTCATTCAGTTTTCGAATTATTATAAGTATGCCACAATCAAATTAAATAATAATCAATGGAGGAAAGTAGCCATTGGACTAGAATTCCTCTGACTGCCCTTCGGGCAGCCGGGAATATACCTGCGGCAGTAAAGGGAAAATAAAAATGTGAGTGGACACCAGACTGAATTGGCGCTGTATGACACACCACGTCGACCAGTTAGATATGTAGCAAAGATGAATTTTAGGAGTACTCAACATTTGTAGCATTTCGCATATCAGTGTCAATAAAGAATCAGTTTTGTCGTAATCAATAACCTTTAAGGAGCAAACATGTCAACCACTTTTTTCATAATCAATGGAGATGTCCCAAATCGCTGACAATTATTGGCAAACCGTCTTTGCGGTCCCTCCTATTCCCACTGTAGATATCAAATCAGTTTTAACTTAGAAAGTGGCCTCTCAGAGGATACATTCGTTATTGGCACAAAGGCTGAAATTCAATTTCAGTGCCCTTCATGAAATTCTCCGTGTCTGAGACGATACTACAAAAGTTATTTCGGAGATCTTTGATACTTGTCAGGTTTGTTTCAAGCATAAACACTGCAGATAAGAAATCTAAGTCCGGACTTTGTAACATCTTTGTGAAAGGGTCAATGATCTTAAAAATTCTAACAAAAGTTGTCGCAGTTAACACAAATCTCTCCGACGGAAAATACGCTACCCTCGTGCCTGGGCGCCAGCTTGCTCATCAGAAGGTCCTTCAATGTATCAAATTTCTTCTATGGCTTCCAACAAGGTCTTAAATGTTATCAATACAGTTTCCAGAGCGTATGAATCGGACATCCATCTTGTGGTATTAACTCGCTTTAACCTTCTAATTCTTCTTTTGTTTTTCTCGAACAAATGAATGCGTCTTTTGCTGTTGCTTATAAATGCAAATTACTTCTCTAAATTACCAGAAAGATCCATAGCATTCACAGAGGATCCGACGAAAGCAGTCACAATCAGGTTTAGTCTGTGCGCTCAACGCCATACATATGTTGACCTCGGATTTTGTTTCTTAATCAGCGCTTGGAGACTTTTGTACGGAGAACGCATATTTAATGCCCCATCATGTGATTGCCCAACAAGATCCGAGACCCAATCTCGACAATTTTTTTTACACATGCTTCATTGAATAATCTAGACAAATCTTTACCAGTTGTTGTTGGTGATTATTTTAGAGCCAAGAGCCGTTCATTAATATCACCCGTGTCTTCATTAACGTATCTTACTATAAAAGACACTTGCTTCTTCCTTGACTCGTCAAACGAGCTATCGACAGACCCGCTGAACATCTTTACATTTCTTATTTCTCGGCAAAATGTATTTCTAAGGTAAGTACAAATGATATCTATCAACTGGTTTTGTCGTTGCCATGACAGGTGACTTTTCTTTTTCTGTTTAAGAGTTAAAGCGGTTAGGTACGTTGCCATCGTGTGAGTATGCTCCGCTAGTATCACAACAAGATCTTTTAAATTCCCCCGTAGTCTACTTGTCAATCTCTCTCGATGTCCTCGAAATGCTAAACAGGTCTGCCTAAAAACAATGTTATATCGATAAGCTGTTTCACAATAAGCCTATTCCTCGCAACTTTCATTGTTTTCATTTTCTTTATATCTGGAAGAATTGGCAATGAAGCATCACGAGTATTCTTCCTTGCAAGAGCTGCTTTGATATGTGTGTTTGTAGTCTCGTGACTAATAATGCTCATAGTTCCTGTATTCCATGAATCAAAACCAATGGAGACCTAGGGTTTCTGTGGATGTTTTCCAAATAACATGCAATCTATACAGTAAATTTTGTTTTCACTAACTGAATATGATAGCCACTCCCTTTTGGCATGACTTCCATCATTGAGTCTCCCCCAATACCACGCGGAGTGAAATCTTCTTCCTCTGGAATCCTCGGGGTACTCGTTTATTATTAATTCTCTTTCTGTCGGTTGGGAAGCTCCTAGCCTCAAAATCTTGTCTACCAGTTCAGGCGTAAATGTCTTGATTTTTGCTAACTTAGCCGGATCTCTATCATTGAACGCATCTAAAGCACAATCACGCACTTCCTTCCCGCTCGTGCCTGAACCACCATTACCGTCATTAGTCTCCTCCCCTTACATATCTTCCCTGTAATGCCTGCACTACTATCACCTCATTTAACTGGCTTTCGATTACGCAAATTTCCGTTGACACGTGCACTATCAATGAGTTCAATGTGCTTTGGAACATCTTCAGTGGTACGACGCAAGATATCACCGCTAGTAGCAGTTTCTTCTCCCCTATTGTCTTTACTTCAGACAAGTTCTAGGGGCAACATGAGAAATTGGTTCATTAAAAATAAATCTCTGTTTCCAAATGTTTAAAAATCTCAGTGTTTAAAATAATTTTCTTAATATGACACACAGGCATATTTAATGCTTTCTTTTTCAGCTTATCCCTTTGAGAACCATGTTCTACCTTTTCTTCCCATGCTCCTTGATACATTGCACTTTGACTACTCTGAGTAGAATCTAGTTTTGTTGTTGCATTCTGCAGTGACTGCGATGTGAAAGGAAGATGTTTCCCAGATAACATTTTCCTCCTTAATATATCTTGCACCTTCAAATTTGAAATCACTATGTAACGTTGAATTAAATGCTGCAAAATTACAGAACCAGTTGCTCTCAATTATCAAGTGTCCAATGTTTCGTAAGTAATGGCATCCTACAATCTTCGACCAATGCATTTCGAATCCGCCAACTCTGTATGTGCTTCAGGAGTGCCCTGCAAGTAGAGGAAGTTGAAAGGTAGGGCATCTTTTGCTTATACGTGAACTCAGTACACGTGCAGTACATATATATATTTTCTTTCCTCTTCTCGTCTCTTCTCCTCTCCTTTCTTCATTTCTCTTCTGCTCCTGCAACCTGACCCGCCCCTCTACAGACCCACCCACCCCAAATCAGGTCATGCAATTGCATGACCTGTATATATGGCGTGGACACCTCTGGTTGTAACAATACTGTCGTTATAAGTATTGCTCTTTTCATTGGATCGATCTGTTGATCTGTAACAATGTTCTCAGACGATTCCGTTAATATCTAAACGATTGTAATCTAAATGTCACATTTTTTTTTTCATCCCAACCACATGTGCAAACTTTAAAGTCCTTAAGTAGGAATTCTTAGCAGTCTTTCACTGCCAAGTGACTTAAATTTGTTCATTTTCTATGTACTGTGTTGGCCGCTAGCGAGACGAAACAAGACGAGGTTTCAAACTGTCTGGTTTTGCCTCATGAAAATAACGTTGTCTCGAGGAAACTGTGTTAAACATGAAAAATATGTCGTCGTAGAATGCGTTCATAATAAAGGCAGTGATTTTGATGGTGATTCTTACGTTTTTAAACCAAGTACTTCGTTTAAAAGTTTGTGAGTGTTGTTTATTACATATATCTAGGAATGTTTCGGATAGGTATTTGCAGTCATCCTGCTATGACGGAAAGGTGTCGGTTCGGTTCCAGTGTGACTTTCGCACATGCGCAGAAAGAGAAAACGGTTTCTCATCTTAATCAAAAATGCAATTCTAATCAAGCATACCGCCATTTTTACCACGTATTTTAACAGAAATGGGAAATATTGTTAGTGAATGGCAATTGCTATCCCTATACTTGATAAATAGATACAAAGTTTTTAGAATATGGCTTAAGCCGTGGGAGTAACTTGGTTTAAGTTCTCTAAATTCGGGCAACGTATTTCTGAACTTCCATACTGTTTTGATGTAGGGATTTCTTCAGTGGCAATTTAGTTCAGTCGGTAAAACGCTGGACTTCTAACTAATAAGCCCGTGTTCAAATCTCGCACAAAACTTCGTTTATTTTTCTCCTGCTCCCATTTATTCCTGAAAAATAAATGAAGGCTCTTTGATATTAGTCAAGTTATTGCAAAGGGCAAAGCGTCTCTGGTTTCCTAGTTTCTTCATGTGTTCTTTCAGAAAATATTTAACAGTGTACTAAAAATATTTTAAACACTTTTGTAAAAATGAATCGAAACTAGGATAGTGGAACTTTACAATCAGGTGTTTATGTTTCTTATCATACTCCTTTCTCTCCTTTTTTGTCTTTCTTTCTGGCTCCTTTTCTCTCTATATATTGTTCTTTGCCTCTTTGTGTCTATATTTTCTCTTTTTTTCTCCTGTATCTTTATTTCTCTTCTCTTTTGACATATCTCCTTCTCCCTATCTTTATCTCTTTTCTTCTCCCTATCTTTACCTCTCTTTTCTACCTTGCCCTATCTCTCTCTCTCTCTCTCTCTCTGATATTGTTGTTGCCCAGAGATGAGACTTAAGGCTGTATTGTTCGTTCTTGAGAAAGTTTTGCTTTGTCTTCTAAACTAGAGGTTACAAGACGAGACATGAAATGAATAATTGTTAACATTGGTATTTCTACAACAATAGGCATTCGGCTGTAACTGCTTAGACTAAATGGTGCTAAAGTCCGTTAGAGGAGAAAAGACCGATATCACAATCGAAAATCTTCTAGATAAACCGGATATCTCATTTTTCTTGCCCCAAAAGGGATCGCGCAGGCTTACTCGTGAAGTCACATCTTAAGTCTGTTAATCCACAGTGTCTACAGCGAATCAGGATTTTCCTAAACGGTATCTAATACATTGATATACATAACGTAATCTAAAGGATGGTCAGCTAAATTAACAAGTATTTAAAATGTGTTTCGAGATATTAAACCATACTTTCCTTGGATTACTTATAGATGGAGTGACTGTCGCGGGAAACAGTATTCAGGGTGACACAGGATAGTGTATTCATTTTTGATGGGACTGTACTCGGGAAGGAAATGACTTGGACGTCGTGGGCCGTAAGCATTCAATTCCGTCGGGTTTACCATCAGTTATTATGGAGCCGTTGTCGGTGAAATATTGCGTGCTCACGTACGATTCTTATCTTAAAAACGCCGAGTCAGTGGTCATTCGATTTCCAGGTTCGGAGATGTGGCTTGGCCAGTTGGCCTCCTCGATCACCCGACCTAAATATGTGCTACTTCTTTCTGTGGGAGTATTTAAAGGAACGAGTTTACGTCGACAAACCGCGTTCATTAGACGAACTGAAGACATATATTCTTAGAGATATGCTGTAAATAAATAAAAGAACATTGGAACATGTTTGGGGCAGCTTCACCTCTCGACTTGAAAACTACATCAGAGAAGATAGACATCACCTACAAGATGTGATTTTTCTTTATATGTAAAATGAATGGCATAGTTCACACACACGTTAAAATCAAAATAATAAAGTTTGGTGAAAAATTAACTGTGTATTGTTCATAAAAAAACTCTTTTTAAAGATATACTTGTACTTTTCCTAAAAGATTCGTACTGAAAAGGAAAAAAAATATTTTTTTTATACATCATTAAATAGAAAAGCATGAGGCGCGCTCTCATATACATTCACTTTATAAGTCAAATTCTTCAATTTGCGCGCCCCATGCTTTTCTTTCTAATCATGCATAAACAGAATTATTTTTTACTTTTTAGTAAGAATTGTTCAAGGAAAGCATGTCTTTAAAAAGTGTTTCCTATTGTGTTTTCTTTTCGAGTTACTTCGGTGTTCGAATACTTTCTCTCAAGCTAATGATTTGTGATCCAATCCTAAAATGTTCTGCAACCCGACAAACTCTTCATCGTTGCAGACTAGTATTTATGCTCCGTATTAAAAAGAAAAATTAAAATATGCTTTGAAAATATACAAATATATAGAAATATATTAAAGTAACAATGGAATATTGTATTGTCATCCGACTTACGTCGCTGTGCAAAATTTCATCATTGTAGTCGGCAAATAAGTTAAATTAATGTTGCAAGATTTGAGGACACCACAATCCATTGTGATCTAAAGAAAAAAATGTAATGAGTACATTCCCTTAAGAATAATATTTAAGCGAAACAACTTAGTAACTTAAATATGCAATAAGAGAAGGTTAATTGGTGATCAATAAAGAATTTCAAAGTTCGTCTCTATTCTGTAAATTTGGTAAAGATGTTTAGATGCTTTAATAGCTCAGATAAGGTTAAAGGAAGTGCACGCTAGATGACTCTGTTACTTCCAAATTTTGTAACATGCTTGCACGCACCACTCATTCAAGATATGTATCATGCGGAATACATAAAAGAGAAAAACATTAACGTGTGCGTGTTCGTGTAAAATAAGTCAAGATTAATTATTCGTTGAACGTACCTCATCATTTTAAAATCACACTCATGGGAATTAACACGGAATTTTATCGTTTGATGCATGGGCACGAAGTAAATACTAGTCACGCAAAATAAAAAAAGCGAGTTTGAAAACGACTTTTGTCTCAAACTTTCAAGTAATATTTTTTTTCATCTTCTTTACAAAACATTATCAATATATTTATCTTATTGTTCAACGTAGATTTATTAAGACTTTTCTTTTTTTCTTTGTGCTTGATTAGCAGCGTTTAAATTACTTCCGGGAAGGATGATAGCGACCAGGGATTTAGTTGTTATACCACTCCTACATTTCTCTGGTGAAAATGAGGAAATTCTTGGGAAAACCAGTGTTGTTAGTTGAAGGAAAATTTCCCGAAAAACGGGAAAATCTGGGTCATATGAAGTGCAAAAGGAGAAAACTTTTAAAAAAGGGAAATTTTGTTGAAAATTTTTGGCACATTTTGTGTTAATTTTTAGTAATTTTGAAAGCAAACTTAGTAGGTGGGATTTTTTTTTTTTTTTTTTTTACAAAAATCGGATATTTTTCAGTATTTGCAGTGAAATATTACGACGGTAACCTGACAACACTGGGTGAATCTAGCTGACAGCGGTATTCGAACACTCATTCTCCATATTATTGATCTGAATTTTGCCACGTTAGTGGCTGGATCACGGGGACTGATGAAAGGGAGATTTAGCAGGATTGTTATCAAAATATGCGTTCATCTATTGTTGTCATATCCACTTTCATAACATTTCGATTCTTAATGAGAATATGCAATAATTAATACTGAAAAACTTGCATTTAACTTACACTCTCTAGGATTGAGAAATGGGAAACAAAGATTGTTTCTGTTCGACAATGTGTTTTTCTGTTTCGATTCTGGAGTGCGTTTATTATATCCTTTGATATCAGCATAGCGCGACCTATTGCTAAGAATAACGGACCTTATTTTCCCACTTTGTTCGTCCGCTTGTCAATGTAAAAGAAATATATCCTGTGCACTTACGTTGACTCGCATAACAATTATATTATAATAATGGATTGCATAAGAGTAGGAAGTCAGTGTTCTACTGAAACAAACTACCAGACAATAACTAGATTTAATTTTTAATAGTTTTATGTTTTTTGCGCAGCAATCATTATTATTATATTAAACTGTCCACTTTGGGGGAAAACAATAATCTAGTAAGCCTATGTAAAGTAACAAAGCTCTTCAAGAAATGTTTTTCAATCAATATTACAAATTATCAAAAAGAGGAAACTTTATCTTTAGCTAGATAATGGTAGATATGTATAAAGTTGCTATTTTGAATCGGAAATAACATATCATAGTATTTCGTTTCAATTTTCAATGAATTGGAGTCCAGTTTAAAATAAAATTATCCATAAATTGTAGTAAAACAAAATAACACTCGTATATATACTAGTACTTTGAACATACTACTCATTCATTTTTAATCTTACTTATGGACTGTTCCGATATAGCCATCCTGTACAGTTTTCCGAATCTACAAAATTTCGTATCATCCACTTTCTATTTCGAATTCTCAATTTAGTTAAGGCCTTCAAGTAGCTTTGGCAAAGGCCAGGATAAAGTGGAGGTTAGAGTGTGTGAGGAACTCTGCAAGGGCAAAGTTTCGAAAGTACCACCCAAGCCAGCACTTGCCTTCCTTAAACCGAGGAAAACCAGAAAAAAAAATCGGTCAGAATAAACGACCGTTGGAATCGTTCACAAGAGCTTTCCATTGTTAAGTCAACGCTCGACCAACGGAGCGATGGCTGCTCTGTTTAGAAGCTGAGTTTATATAATGCCTTAATACCATTAGAGAGCTGTGTAGTCTCTTAAAATTTAAAAGTGCCTTAATAAATCAAGATATCTGTACTTAAATTTAAAATAAGTGTCTTTCTACTTTCTTTACATAAAGCGTTAGTCTACGTTACAGATTACTGGACAGACAGAAGACAGACAGACTATATAAGATTACAAGATAACCAATATTTTGCGTCTGCTAATAGAAACTAGTTTCTAGGTTTCGACCATCCTGACAGAGGTTTTTCCAGGGTTTTTCCTCAGTTACACGAGGCAAATGCCAGGATGGCGCCTTCAACATAGGCCCTGGCGGACACCTTCCCGAATCCTTTCCCTTCCATTATCCCTGCCTGAGCCTTAGATGCCTAAAGACCATAAGTAACAATTCAGAAATTGTATTTGAACATTTATCAACAAAGAAAACATGTTTTGCCCTGCTAAATCTCTTTTATGATAACACTTGAAATTTTAATTGCTAATAATATCTTTTAATAACCTTAGTAGTGTTCCTTTACCATCATTTCAAGTGGAAGAAACTTACAAGAGGTAGTTATTTTGTGCCCAAGTAGCAGAAGTGTCTCTTAACAAGTGTAGAGTTTGTATTTTGTTATCAGTAATTTCTGAAAGCAATCCATTAGCTCCACACACACACAGAACCTGCTTTTAAGTGCAAGTATAACCTATTTTCAGTATTTAAAGCTAATCATATATCGTTTGGAAAATGACAAGAGATATGGGAAATTAATGTTGAACAGATACAGACATAATAATAGTCGAAAATTGCATGTTTAAGTAAATATGGAAACAGTGTTTGTTTTCCACAGCATCACAATTGCTTTTTTATGAGAAATTTATTGTCATTTTGCATGATGTTTAACCATATTTGAGCTAACAAGGGGAAAACGTTTCTTATCATTGCGAAATATATTCCTAAAACCTCGATTTCATGATTACCTTTTGTATGATCAAAAGTATACACCATTGAGCAAAAACCGATAAAAAAAAACGTATGTGCTGGAAACACGAAGAAGACTCCATGTGCGTTATCGAACTAAATTGACTTACAGACTCGACTT
>JAGDQP010061783.1:0-11085 GCA_022664845.1 Lepisma saccharinum
CCTCCGAGGCTGTTTCCTTGCTTGTACCATCATATGTAAAGAAAGGAGGGGTGCTGACATTTGACTCACCACGCTGTCAGCTAATGCGGGTTGGTGAGCAGCCCATCCATGTTCGTTCGCCAAGCAGTTGCTTGGGTACTAACAGGCCCCACGACGTGAACGTATGGATTGGACATTAGGCGTCTACCCCGGTCGGTTCCCTTAAGTCTCAGCAAGAGGAATTAATGGGTCTCCTCCCAGTTAGTGGCAGAAGCCTTTTGGGGCGACAGTCCCGGTTTCCCGGTCCTGTCCCGGTTTCCCGGCCAAGTTTATATATATATATATATATATATATATTGATCTCGTTGAAGTTTTCTCCTGTCAGTGTTAGCTAGATTGCATTGGAACTTCATAATGGGTGTTCTGCCCGAAGGCAGGTCCTGACCCTAAGTATTATGGTTTGCCATTGCCTTCCATCGGATGAAAAAGATTTCCTAAGGACGGGGGAACAAACAGTTTAACATGAGCTTCAAAACACTTTTGTCTCCACTGGGACTCGAACCCGGGCCCCTTTTGATTCGAACTTAGGCTGGAAAAATTAGGTCAATTATGGAGAAAATAGGACAAAACAATCCCATACGTTACGTAACAAAAACTAACGAAGTATTAATTTAAAAATTAAAACAGTGAAGTAAAAAGAAAAGAACTTGGTAACTCCACTAAAAAAAAATATTGTATAAACTTCAAATATATATATATTAACATTTTTTTTCTATAACAAAAGAAAGAAAGTGTAAATTAAAGCATTAATGTTCACATGCAATGTCTCACACGTTACACTTAAGAGGCAGCGGTATTTGGCTACGCCGGCCTGCAAAATAAGAATCTAATTTAACACAAATTTTCACACATTTGTAGGAAGATTATAGTTTGCTCACGTACATTGGGGGAAAAAAAATATTCAATAGCTCCTCAAACACAATACATGGCATTGTAATGTTAAACAAGTACAGCCTTCACGAAATATTTGTCTCTCAGAAATAAAGACTATTTTAATAATCCACTAAGCAACTTTCTTATGGAAATTTCGATTACAATATTCCTTATTTTTAAAGAGAAAAATAGTTCACAAGCCATTCACTCAAGTACCTTTACAATGCAACACGTTGAAGGGGCTATTCAGTCTTTTTTTTTTTTTTTCAAAAGAACCGGATGAAAACATGATACTAACATGATTCTAGAACTGTGGAGTATCGATGTTAAATTGAACGCTTATCTTGCAGGCATGCCGTAGTTATTAATGACTTACCACTCTATATTCAAAACTCTCATAAGCTGTTGTTTGCAGACGACTTAAAATTTTTTGTCAATGTAAAGTCCTTGGATGACTGTCTACTGCTTCAACAGGATTTGTCCAGTATACTGAAATGGTGCTCTAGGAATAGACTTGAAATAAATATTGGTAAGTGCAAAGCCATGACCTATGGCAGACGGGAAAAAACTTACGATTTCACTTACTCGATCAATGGAATAAGCTTAAAAAATTGGATACAATTAAAGATTTAGGTGTTACATTCGATAGTAAACTAACCTTTTCGCCACATGGGGTAAATATAACCAATGATGCATATAGAAACGTAGGATTTCTTGTTAGGACAACCAAAGAATTTGCAAATGATAGCACTTTGAAAACTCTTTACTATTCCTATGTTAGGTCCAAACTTGAATATGCCTCACTTATATCGAATACCTCTGTGAAAGCAAGTTGTCAGAAGATCGAATAACGTGCAAAGCAAATTTTTACGGTTTCTACCCGAAATACGAATCTTACAACAATTTAATTGATAACTTTACATTTCAGAAACTTGAACAAAGACGAAAATTAAATGACTTACTTTTTCTTGTACAGATTTTTGCACAATAAAATAAACTGTACCGAATTAATTGCAAAAATAATAATCAGAACGCGCGAGGGAAATAGTGGTCTATTCTGTTGCAGAAAAGCTCGTCCAAATGTATTAAATGTCACCTACATGGAGAACTAGTGCTACGTATAATGAAATAGTTAAGAATTGTACAAATTTGGACACATTTGGAAACTCGAAAGAACTTTACAAAAAATTAGTACAGAATATATTGTAAAAAAAAACTGTTTGGAGAAGTAAGAAAAGAAAAAAAGTGTTCTTCTTCTTCTTGAAAATAGTTGTTCTATTATTTGTGTAACTAAATGTAACAATTATTGTAGACGCAATAAATAGGCGTTAAGGCCTGTCGTGTCGATGAAAATAAATAAATAAATGGTGAAGTACCTCTGCCTCTTAAGTTATTTTTAAAATCTCAGAACACACATATTTTTTTAAAAAAGCTAAAATTCATATTCCAACATTAATAACTTTTTACAGACTTTTCTTTAGTTCACAATGGTTTGTGGTGTCCTCAAATCTGTCAATGTTACTTTAACTCATTTTTCTACGTCATACAATGATGAAATTTTGCACAGCGATGTAAGTCGGGTAACAATATAACATTCCATTGTTACTTTCATTTATATATTTTAAAAGTATATTTTATTTTTTGGTCTTATCCCAAAATACAGGGTGCGTCTGAAAAGTTCGGTAAATGGTCTGATATGTAAAAAGAAAAAAAAAAACACCACCGGTTTGGATGAGGCTCCCGCGCATACGCATTGAGAAACATGTCAACAAGCGCCCCCTATCGTGCAAATCACCGAAGTGGTTCACGCTGCGACCAAGCTAACGGAGTCAGTGTGAGAAATCGTGTCATTGTAAAATGGACCGTAAAAATGGAGCAACGCGTTAACATGAAGTTTTGCTTCAAATTAGGAAAAACGGCGACGGAGCCTCATGGAATATTAGTGCAAGTGTACGGTGTTGAAGCAGTGAGTAAAAAGTGTGTGTTTGAGTGGTTTAAACGCTTTAGAGATGGAAAGGAAGGTGTCGAGGATGAGCCGCGTTCGGGTAGACTGTCAACAAGCACAATCCCAGACAACATCGAACGATTGCGATGGATGCTTGCTGATGATCGGCGGCTGTCTTTGAGAATGATAGCAGAAGAGTTGAAGATAAGTAAAGACAGTGTAAGCACTATTGTTCACAAACATTTGAAAGAGCGGAAGATTTGTGCCGCACACGCTCACAGACGAGCAGAAAACTCGGATGGAAACGTCTGGAAATTTCATCGACAGGTCTGACCGGAATCCGCAGTTTTTGAAAACCATCAAAACAGCAGATGAGATCTGGTGCTACCAATACGATCCGGAGACCAAGCGACAGACAATGGTATGGTGTTCATCGTCTTCCCCGCCTTCCAAAAAGGTCGGCTGACAAAAATCCAAGATTAAGATGATGTTGATCGCCTTTTTCGACAGCAAGGGCTTGATCCATAATGAATTTCTACCCGAGACTGTCAACGCGGAAGTGTACGAGGGAGTTTTGAAAAAGCTGCTGCAACGCATCCTGCGGGTTCAGCCAGAGCTGTACCGCAGTGGAAAGTGGAATTTCCTCCACGACAACGCCCGTCCGCGCACTGCGATAGGCGTGCTTAACTTTCTCACTCAACGCAAGGTGACTGTTCTTCAACACTCTCCTTATTTCCCAGATCTGGCGTCGGCAGACTTCTTTTTGTTTCCCCGTCTTAAATTAGCCCTGAAAGGCTTACGCTTCGCGGACGTTGCGGGTATCCAAAAACGCGTGACCAGGGTGCTTCGAGCGAATCCACAAGAAGCGTTTGCTGACAGTTTCCAACAGCTTTACAACCGATGTCAGAAGTGTGTTGTAGCTAATGGTGATTACTTTGAAGGCCAGTAAAGGTATTTTGTTTGTAACTCTTGTTTCCTTTATTTCTTGAGACCATTCACCTAACTTTTCAGACGCACCTTGTAAGTGCTAAGCCCGCAACGATGTTGCATTTGACTAGTTGCAGAACACTTTAGGATTTGGACGGGAAAAGTATCCGAACACCGAAATAACTCGAAATAATAATAAACAAAACTTTTTAAAGATATATACTTCTTAAACCATTTTTACTAAAGAATAAAAAATAATTTTGTTTATGCATGACTAAAGAGAAAAGCATGGGGTGCGCCCATTCAAAAATTTATAAAGTAGCTGTATATGAGAGCGCACTTCATGCTTTTCTTTTTAGTCATGCATAAACATTTTTTTTTTACTTTATAGTACGAATTATTTATAGAAAGTATGTCTTTAAAAAGTTTATTATTTTTATTACATATTTCACAGTGAAGTTTTCACTAAATCAAGATTAGGAATATTTAAACTTATGTTCCAGACGTGACACAATTAATGACTCTTACTACCTGAGAACACACAGAACATTTTTTTTTTAAATTCATACTATAACATTTTTTTTTTTTTTTAATTCACGGTCATACTTTTCACCGTACCAAATTCCAATGTTCCACCATGACGTGTAAACGTGACACTGGAATAACCCATTAGTAATTCGTGTAATTTCTTAGAACTTTACTTTTTAGAATCACACAATTCTACGTTTTTATGCCCTGTGTATTATATTTTCTATTGAAGAATAAAAATAAAACGTTTGAAGCATTGAAAGGGAATGAAGAACAAAATAAGGGGTCCTCTGTATCTGACATGGAGAGAGGAAAACGCTCTAAACAGAAATGTCTCTGAAGGCACATAGATAGAGAGAGAAAGAGAATGAAAAAAAAATGGAAGACGGGGAGAGCTAAAAAGAACGTCATGTGAACCCATCCTTTGACATTCGTCTCTTCATGTCTTTTCATCTTCGTCTCTTGCTCCTGCTTCGAAGTCAAACCTTCTCACTTGCACGACAACGACGACTTTCTTCGACTCTGCCTTTCCCGCCTTTTGCTTGACACGTCGGAAGTTAGCCAGTTCGGCTGTCAAACAAGGCTTTTGGTCCCTCCAAACTTCCTCACACTTTCTCTCTCTCTCTCTTTCTCTTTCTTACACTCTACTTTGAATGTCAGTTTCGCCTCTCTCCACTTCATGTATCGCCCCTCAAACCTCTACTACTTTTCTTTGCTCCCCCGTTTGTCTTCTTTTTTCTTTTTCTGACGTTTGTCTCTCCTGCCATTTCTAGCTTTTCCATTCAACACTAGATCGGATATGGCAAATCGATCACACATACACATAAACGGGACGTTTGACTAAAGGGTGAGGATGAAATAAGAGCGAAATTTCCGTTCTCTGTGCACCGCTTCTCCTCTTTCCTTTACCTTCTGTCTCTTCTATGAACTTAAACAAATATTTTTTTGTTCTTTTTTTTTAATCCAACAAGAATTCAGGAATTGTTGAATTAATCTAAGTTGGATTTGATGATTATCATATCCTTAATGTGGGCAATACCATATTTGGTAACTTAGACAGAAGACCGAAATAAAGAAGTGTGGAAAATTTGCAACCCGTAATATGTGAAAATGTTAATCTATTGCTTAGAAGCTTCGTGATAAAAGTAATCAACATCCTGCAAGATCTGACTCAAAGTACTAAACTTATATTCAAACTCAAAGGAAAAGCTTAACTTAAGCTTTAACAAGGAAGACATCCTTTTACGGGATCTCCAACTTCTTTTGTTTCTCATTTAATATTACATTATCCATCTGTCTGTTCATTCGTAACCAGGCAACCAAAGCTAGATGGAAACTGACTTCAGATTTGAGTTGAAAGCATAGGTGTACATTTGGACCCGACCTCACTCAACCTCAACCTTGCGAGGGAGCTTCAATCCCGATCTCACGATGGGACTTCAGCCCCGACCTCACGATGGGAACCTCACTACTGACGAAAAAATAGACCTCATCACAGAACAAAGTGCCCCGTGCAAATGAGGGATCCCACTGATGTTGGTCTAAAGCTCAGGTGTAGAACTCAACACGTCTATCACGCTTATCTTCGTACAGTCTCTGCTGCGTCTGAATCTTGAACGAGTGTATTTATTGGTATGAAGAATCCATACAATGGATGACCACATTCGTATCCTACATTGTAGAGACCAATACTTGCTGGGGTTCCCTGATTAGTTGCATTTTTCGGGCTACCGTTACATTCTTGTCTTCATGCTTCAACAGTCCCAGTCTCTCGAAATTTGGACATCAGGTACGCGACAGTGCTATGTGAAATTGTTGAGGCTTTGTGGGTTTCGGTTGTTGAAACTTGTAGCTATGAGACGGTATCTGGATTCTCTAGATATCCAGATCACCTCTTTACCAAATGATGTCTCCAAACAGTGGTAAATTTAACATTTAATCTAATAATAATAATTTTATTAGTCGTTAGACAACTATTTACAGTTGAAATAGACTTCGTCATAAAAAGAATACAATAAAATAAAATAATGGTCCCTTATATAAGTTTCAAATTCACTAACGCTACATAGGCAACCACTTTTAAGCAAATTTTTAACGTATCTGTCAAACCTTTTCTGATTCATATCTCGAATAGATGACGGTAACAAATTAAAATATTTCATTCCAGAGTACCTATAACTATGTTGCGTCTTACTTAGTCTAGTCATGGATATCGGTACGTCTTGTAATTTGAGCATAGTTTTCTTTGACATACATTAAACTCTGATATACAAATATCGATGGTACGGTCATTATTTTATAGTCACTATATAATTGTTTACCAGATACCCTTTATACATCTAACCGCTTTCTTTTGTCATTTAAATACATTTAAAGTCCCTTTAGAATTTCCCCGAAATAAGTTACCATATAGTAGATGGGGATGAAAAAGCTAATACGCAGAGATCAATAGTTCTTCTCCTACAGGTGTCTTTAACTTTCGGAGCAGATATAAAACTCTAGCAAGTTTTTTACACGTTTCGTCAGTATGTCTTCCAATTTAGTTTTTCATCCATATGTACACCCAAAAGTTTGACAGATTCAATATTACTATCATTAACATTTTCACGGTTTAAATTGAAATAGTGTAACAGTTTTTGCAGCATTCAAGGTTAGTTCATTATGCCAAAGCCAACTTGAGGATGCTACAATCATTTCTTCATTTTTTCCTTGTAGTTACTTTGTGGTTTCTGCATTTGTAATAAACGTGGTATCATCAGCATACAAAACAGATTTATGTGGTAAACAACTAGGCAAATCATTCATATATACAACAAAGAGAAAAGGACCAAGAACCGAGCCCTGCGGTACTCCAGTTTGAATGATTACTTCTTCTGACTTTACATTCTTAATTTTAACAATTTGACGTCTGTTAGTGAGATACGATTTCATTTAATTGAGTTCATTACTCTGGATACCATAAAACTGTAATTTTGAAACTAGAACATCATGTGAGACAGTATCAAATGCTTTATTTAAATCAACTTGAGTGACACAGGTGTAAGAGCGAGATTCATACCCTCTTATTATTTCTGAAACAACTGATTAAACTGCTTTTATAGTTCTAAATCCATATTGTGATATATTTAAAACATTATTATGTTCACAATACATTATATCAAGTCTGCCAAGTCTAAACATAGAACTGACGTTATTAAACAAAAAATATAATTGTTGTTTATGAGTGAATATGAGTCTAACCAATAAAGCATATGTTGTTTAAATTCCTATACTTTAGCAACCTCAACTTTTGTGGGGACAGGAGGGGCTCCGTTCTTCCATTCTTCTCTGAGTCTGTAAAGCAGGATAGTCTTGAAACGAAAACATGAAGAGAGAAACAGACTTCAGATATGAGAGCAGCGACCTCGAATTAATCCCCTGTTTCTAATTGGTTAACTTATTTTTATGGAGATTTTACACTACACGCTCTTCTGTGAATTTGAGATACGGTATCACACTCAAATTCTCACTATTTTTTTACGTTGCTTCCAATGCACATGACTCTGCATTTTGGCTACAATATTTATTTACAGTACTAAACGCATTTCAATAGGTTATATAGCCTTCCGAGCTAAGAACTAAATAATTTAAAAGTGGAGCAAAATTTGATCCAATTTCCCCTGTTCAGAATCCTACGCTACGCCACTGGAGACACTCCATCGTTTTGTTCTTCCCTTCCACCCCAAATCTCTTTCTGTCTTTTTTTTTTTCGATTTATTTTACCAGTAACTCTCTTTTTGTTTTAATAACTTGAAAATCATTGTTCCTTTCCCCAATTTTAATTAAATCCATTTTAAATTATTTTCCCTCCACAAGATGTCATTCATATAATCGTTATCTACTACTATAAATTGCTAGCGCACATTCATGCCTACATGTATAAAAATGGGAAACAAAAATAGCATTTTAAAATGTATATAAACTCTATACACACAATAGTTTATCCAAGATTTTGAATTTGTGGCAAGCTAAAAAATTTGGCGGGTTCAAATAATACCTGCATTTACATTAATTTTTTGACATTATGAAATCAATAAAACCAAATTCTATTCATTTTTAGCATTTTTGTGAGGCTTTTTTTTTTAATCTCGTTTATTTAATTTCCGTTTACATTACAATTAGTTATACGATTGTGACCTTTACTTATGCGTTTATCTTACTTATATCCTAAGTTAAAACACACTCACAAACATCCATGCTCGAGGTGGGATTCGAACCCACGATCCTTGAGTCAACAGACTACCGTGCTAGACCACTCGACCACCTAGATCGGTCAATAATTTGAAATCTGCGCGGGGAATCGAACTGAGGACCTTGAGGATGAGAGTCTCACACACTGTCCACTTAGCTACACAGACCATGTCCGTACATTTTAACTATATTTAATGTTAAGAAATGCATATCTGGAAGGAAGATTAGAGGAGTTAGAGAAAACCAGAGAGAAATTGGAAAGAGAAAACAACAGGTTGAAAGAAATTGAAACTAAATTAGTAATATGGCAAACAAAAGTTGAGGAAAGGGAACGGGAAGTGGATAAATATGAGCGGACAATTAATGAGCTGAAGGAAGACGCAATACATGGCTCTGTAAAAATAAAGGAGTTGGAAGTCACAGTTGAGCAGACTGAAAGAAGAAGAATCGAGACGGAAGAAAAGTTAACTCTGCAAGAAGAAGAGATACGTAACTTATATATGGAAAACGGTAATCTAAGAGCGGCAAAGGAGGTGCCGACTCAGACACCAATAATCACTTTTGCAGAAATGCTAAAAAAGGATAATACTAAAATTCCGGAGAAAACCAAGCTGATAGAGTCTACCAAAAGAAACACCAAACCCACGATAATGATCAAACCAAAACAAGGAGAATCGCTGAAAGATACAAGAATGAGGATAACTAAGTCTATACAGAGACAAGACAAAATCAATTTCCAAATGATCCAAACAAAAACCGCGATTCTATTACAGATGGCAACTACTTTGGATGAGGAAAAACTCTTGAATCATCCAAACATGAAACAGAATTTTGACATGACGAATAGAAGCGAAAAGAGGAACCCGATGATGATAATCTACAGCATTCCGACGGAGATGAAGGAAGCAGAAGTGGTGGAAGAATTGCTGGTTAGAAACCTACAAGATATCACTGATGAGCAACGTCAATTAATAAAACCACGATTCAAAACGGGCCCTAGAGGACAGGATCGATATCATCTTGTGATTGAGGTACCTAGACAGGTTAGGCAAATATTAATACAGAATCCGAAAATTTATATAGGGTACGAGGTGACCAACATTAAAGATTACCTGGTGGTCACATCTTGCCTAAAATGTTTTGACTACGGGCATATAGCAAATCATTGCAAAAACGATTCACGATGTGGAAATTGTGGCGACAAAAGCCACAAGAAAAACGACTGCAAAGAGAAAGAGAAGAAGGTCTGTGTGCCTTGCTTTTCGAGGGGTAAAAAATGCGGGGGTAAACAAAATGAGTGTCCCCAATATAAATTAAGCCTCCAAAGGACGATTGATAGGTTTGACTATGGATCTTAGTCCAAATCAGGCCGAGGACCAGGATAATAAACAAAGAAAAAAGCTCCCCCCGTGTAAAATTAAAAGGAATCTGGTTAGACTAATGGAATTTAACAAAAATAAAAAAATTGAATTTATCAACAATTGGTTAACCAACAGTTATACGAAACCAACAGATAATTACTTCACGATGAAGCTGGGACACATTGACCTACAGGATGGCAATCAGGTTATTCTCCATTTTATTAACCCCGAACTTAGCACATTTCCCAGAGGATTTGCGCAGATAGTGGCATTATCCCATGATGTATTTGAGTTAGAAGAAATGAAGCAAGAAGAGATAGAAATTCAACATAATGATTTCCTGAAAATATATTTTTCGACCAACAGGTATGGATGTGGCTTTATGCACATAAAATCAAGAAGAGAAAACTTTACAGAGGATTTGGATAAGACATTAAATCTACTGTCTTACCTTATGGGAACTACAAGGAAAAAGATAGTAATACCAGCTATTGGAATGGGTTTATGGAGAACGGACCCATATGCAGTTCTGAAGAGAATTAAAGAATATGAAGACCTAATTAAAAATATAGGATTTGAAATGATAATAAATGATGATTCACTCTTCAGAACCATCAACAAGGCATTGGATGAATTAAAAAATGAGACATCTAAGAACATAGAAAAGAGGAATGAAGAGGAAAAGGCAAATATGGATCCTTCAAGAGAAGAATTGGAAGAAATAAAGAAAAAACAGAACACAGAGTTGATAGACGAACCACCAACAGCTGGAAAACATAACTCGAAGAAGAAAAAGAAGAACTGGAAATCTTGGATACCGAGGCTGTACAAGAGAAAAGCAATAAAGAATATTAATCAAGATACAGAAAACATCGAGATGGAAGACACACAAGATCAAGACGACCGGAGAACCGGAAATGAAGAAAGCCAAGCTGTAGTACAAATTTCGATAGAAAACAAAAAGGAGGCTTGCTTTAATTCAAATACATTTTACGAGAACCTTAACCTAAATTACAATTTAGCGAAATTGGAAGAACCTTTGATGCTGACAGCGGCATTACGAATAATTGTTAGAAATCTACATCCATCTGGAAAAACAATAACCTTCCCTATAATTGAGGAGGTTGATAAGATTAACCTTAGGGCCAATGGAATTACCAGCGATCCACAAGATTTGCTTAC
>JAGDQP010061786.1:0-11983 GCA_022664845.1 Lepisma saccharinum
TGTACCTAATCGTACAAGTTTCCATATACGCCAATACAGTGCTCGAAGTTGAATTTTGAATTCAATTTATTTTAAGGCATTTAGGCAACTATGATTCAGGCTGTATGGATGATGATGAAATGAATTGGTTGAATGATGAAAGTGGGAGGAAACGGAAGCATCCCGAGAAAACCCACGCACACTGTGTTCGTTCACCACAAAGTCCACATGACATGAGTAGAGATCGATCCGACGAACCCTAGCACCAGAGGTGAGCGCTGTATCAACTGAGCCACCGTGACCCCATACAATGTTTGATTTACCGGTGGGAATGCCAAGGAATTTCCCTGGTGCATTAGAATTTGATCCCAGGTTATTGATTTTGAGTATCACCCCAATCAGGGATAAAACCTATCTATTTTCACCAAAAAGGTAGTATGTTGAAACTTGTAGGCATCCACTAGTTCTAGGATTCCCCTTCGTAATTTATAACAAATCGAACACTGCGTCAATACTGTGGAACAACAGGAAAGGAGTAAACAGATGGTGCTGCCACAATAGGAAAAGTTTGAAAGTGATAAACAACCTTTACATGAGTGATAAGAAAGAGAAGAAGCTCGAGTATGTTGCTCCATTTTCGATAGATTCTACGAAATTACAAGAAAATAAGAGAAGTGGCTAATATTTTGATAGACCTTTGACTTTCTTTAACTTTGACAAGCACTGTATAAGAGACCGCGTCCAAACTTTACCTTTGATTCAATGGCAGCTAATCTTTTGTGTGGTAATCTTTTTGTGGCTGACCTACCTGTGTACGAAATTTGAAGTATGGTTTCAGGGTGATCTGAGTGACGCTTCCCTTGTTAGAAGTACACGTATATGAGACAACCGTTTGCAGTATTAGCACTGGTATGAAGAATTCCACATGTTCTAAAAGGATTCAGGATAACTGCACCTTTAGTTTGATAGCGCAAGGAACGTAGGGTCATCACTGCTACCAATATCTGTGCCCTTCAGCCAGGGCTTCTAGCAATATTATCTGTTACAGTCTCCGTGGTTGAAGTTGACCTTAAATGTTAGTCAGAGAAGATCCTTTTGAGCTTAGTCGTAGCGCGTCTGACTACTAATCGGACGGCTCGGGTTCAAATGCCGACCAGAAGAATGGAGATTTTTCTCGTAGTGTCCCCATACCTGGCGCTCCGAGGTGTATTCACCCTCTTATCAAATTGAGTACCAGGTCGAGCGTGGGACTGACTACCCCACCTCACTTCCTACCGTAAGTCTAGAAAATATGAAGCGCTACCTCCACATTCCCCATGCGCCGTTCACATAGCGTTCATCTCGCACAGGTGATAGCATTACCCTTTTTCTGTAAATTATAATAGGAATTTGTTTATATGTAAATTTTATTTCTTGAAAGTAATTCATGTACTACGGCTCACTACTAGTTTCCTTAAAGTACTGATACTTCTGCTGTAAACAATTGTCCATAATTTTTAGTGATCCATGTATAAGTCGACCAGAGAATGAATAGACGCGAGGGTGAGATCGCTAGTGGTTGCTTACACGCTGCAGCTGAAGTCTTGCCAAGGACATAAACAGTGTTACCAAAGGTGTAGTCGGGAAAGTATACCATAAAACATACTCTTTTAAAACTATGAAACCTGCTTTTGTGTGAGATTACTATTGTCTCATTATTGAAACTGACTACTTCCTTCTAGCAATTGTGGGAGGGGCCGAAATATCATTTCGGGGCTTAACAGCATGTTTTACGAAGGGAATCACTGGGGCGGAAAGCAAATGTACTTCTCCAAGGTTAAAGGTCGTTGCATCTGGAAGCCACAGTGAGAACTTGTCGACTTGTAAAATTTGTCATTTATTATTCTTTGTCCTAAGGAATACCCATTCCAAATTTCAAGTTTCTAACCTTTAACAATTTTCGATTTCTTAAAACTCTTTAAGAGGTTTTCACCCCCTCACCGGAGATGTCGAATTAAAAACTAACTATTGGTAATGAATTGAAACAAAGTAATATTTTCATGTCAAATATGAAATTTCTAACTACAGTGGTTTCCGAGTTGCACTTATCCACGTTTAACCCCTTTGGGGGGGGAGGGGGCAACTTTTTAATGTCATAGCTAATCTCTCTAGGCATTAAGGAACATATTTCTGAATTTCATTTATGGCCTTTAGGCATCTAAGGCTCAGGCCGCGGTAGGGGAGGAGAAAGAATTCGGGAAGGTGTCTCGGCCACGAGCTACGTTGAAGGTACCATCCCGTAATTTTCCTGGTGTGACAGGAAAACCCTGTAAAAACCTCAGTCAGGATGGTCGGCCGCTGGAGTCGAACCCGTGACCTCCCAAATGCTACGCCAACGCTCTACCACTGAGCTACGGTGGCTCGGAACTAAGGAATATACGTACCATAACTTTATTCTAATCCGTCAAGGGGCATGGAATTGTATAGCATTCTACAATCTTTCAGTTTTATATATACAGATAAGGAATTGTGTTTGCCCAAGACTTTACTATATCACCAGAGTAACTGTCACGTATACGATCGTATTCAAAATAAATCTTCAGACAGTTTATTTACTTTGTTGTAGTACAATTATGCGTCTATCCTTCCAAAATTATATTTTATTAACAAATCTGTGACTACTGAGAATGAAGGAAATAGATACATAACAACTAAGAATGAGAACATAGAGAAAGTACACAAACTTAAATACTGATGCTGTAAGAATAATGAAATCACGACGACTTGGGTGGACAGGATAAATAGCTCGCATGGAGGGTAAAACGAAGGTTATATTCCATCTTGGTTGGAAAGCTGAGGGAAAGAGACCGGTGGAAAGCCCGAGACCATGCTGGGAGGACAATATAAGAAGGGATCTTCGAGAAGTAAGTATTTGTAATTAAGATGAGGGAAGGTAGTCGACCAGTCTCTTACGAAGTTATCATCCCGGCATTCGCCTGGTGTGACTGAGGACAAACCTAGACAAAAATGTCAGGATGGACGGCCTCGAAAGTCGCATCAGCGTACCTCCGCATTGCTGCTCCGAAATCCAGGACTACCTGCTGGACCATGAAGCAGGGGCGTAACTACTATGGAGCAAAAGCACGCAATACGGGGGCCTTCAGAATAGCCTCTCAATGGACCGAATCGACCTTCGGCCATGGATATTCTCTTGCAGGGTGGGGGCATAATATTTAGTTACACCTCTGCCATGAAGCCTGGGTAAAAAGTCTTGCTAGCGTATCTCATGGTAGAAACTAGAAAACCGTTTAAAGAGATGCAAGAGGTGGGGTGAGGGAGTGGCAAGCATATAAGTTTTTATTAACAGAGTTTTATTTAACTTGGCCAAGTCATCTGTCCTCTTCTTCCCATATGTGGATTACAACGACAATAAATATAGCTTCTCAATAATCAATATATTGAAACTGTAATGTAATTTTTAATATCTTGGTTTTAAAATTCATACAAACCAACCAGCAACAACATTTGTCGGATGGCAACATTTCAAGCGAGAGGCGAAGAGTAGTAACACATCTGTGAGTCTTTATTGTTTTGGCGTGTTTCATCGGTTGTTCCAAAACTTGCCACGTCTATTCATATTCTGGTCGGCTTATAAATGCATATTATTGTTATAAAAATATGATTCACCGGAATAGAAACATAAATTTTCATTCTCAATTTTAGTTATTCTAGTACAATGTAAATATGTAATATTGCTAGGTTCCTCCTTGCCAGAAATATTTTGTAAAAGAATCATAATATTTAACTTCTTAATTACATGAACAGAAATTAATATCGATTTTTCTTACATCCCCCTTGACAATATCCGTTTCCCCCAAACGTAAAATTATGGGGAAAAGTCTGCCCCGAACTAGCCCCTACATACGTCACTAGTCATCTTGGTATATTGCAATTGCAAACAGTTATTTGTTTTCTATCTACGTTCTTCGTATAAAATGCAGACTTTCTCAGAAAAATGTCATTGTCACATTATCACCTTTCTTCGAACTATATTTTATGTAATTCAAATACTTCGATTAGAAATTGCAACGCAAGAAGTGTTCACCCACTCACAACTGACACACTGAATTGGACAATGAATGTGTGCAGCATAAATCGCAAAGATCTAAAAATTCTTTCATCAATTTCCTATCTCGTGGGGGAATCAGAAATTAAGGAATACTTAAAATATTCTCATGTACCTACTCTGCAAAGAAATCAATATTTATGAATCGTGCATATTATGAAGAGAAACTCAACAGCAAATCACAATGAGGTTGACCCGACACTAACCAACCTTCGATTTGACTCGGATTTATTAAACCCAGTGCCTTTCAGAGTATAGACATAACTCAGTATGTGGTTCTGGATATATATGAATTATCGTAACCAGAGTATCTGGGGGAATGCACGTCCATGGCGCCGATCCGCCTCTCCTCGGTTGGCGCCCCCACAGGGTAGGTTTATCCTCATTTATTGTAACCTACTCGTGATTTGCACACCCTCATACCAAATTTTGTTTCTCTAGTTTCAGTGGTTTGAAAAGGGGGTTTTTGGGCAGCCATTTTGGATTAAAGATGACGACTTTTTCACGTTTTCTTATATTGTCGTGACCTACTCCTGTTGGTACACCTTCATAGCAAATTTCGTTTGTCTGGCTTGAACGGTATGGAAAATGGGTTTTGGGGCGCCCATTTTGGATCCAAGATGGTGATTTTTAAAACAAAAGTTGTAATATGTTCTTAAACAACTTGTGACAATACACCTTTGTGCCAAATTTCATGTTTCTAGCTCAAACGGTGTGAAAAATGAACTTTTGGTCCGGCATTTTGGATCCAAAGTTTCGTCTTTGGATACATTTTCTAACATGTTCGTAACCTACTAGCGATGATGTACCACCATACCAAATTTCGTTTCACTAGCTCCAGCGGTTTTCGTGTTTTAGGCAGAGGTTTAGGATATGTATATTGTACTACAATATGTTTGGCGGGCATTTTGGATCCAAGATGGCGACTTTTTCATCATTTTACAATATTTTACTAAATTCTCCTTGGTCATACACCTTCATACGAAATCTCATATCTCTAGCTCAAACGGTGCGGTCCGTCATTTTGGATTCCAGATGGCGTCTTTGAAGACATTTTTAATATTTTCGTAACCTACTAGTGATTTTGTACGTCATACCAAATTTCGCTTCTTTAGGCTGTGTATTCAATACAACAATGGGTTTTGCGGATATTTTGAATGCAAGATGGCGACTTTTTCAAAATGTCGGAATTTTTCCGTTACCTACTTTTGGTCATAGACCTTCATACCAAATGTGTTGTTTCTAGTTTCAGTAGTTTGGCCTGGGAAATATGATCAGTGTCAGTGAGTCAGTCAGTAAGTGACCATGGGACTATATATTATGAGGATTCGCTTTGCTTCTTTGCTTCAATGCGGGCGCTGCCCCCAGTCCCTCGCGAGGGCTGCACCCCAACTTGGGGGTTTTGAGGGTTGCGCCCCCTTTATCGTAGCTACTATCTTTGGGCACCTTTCCCTCATGGTGCTAATCTGCTCCCAACAACCCGGGGGGGAGCTTCGCCCCCATATTGAAGGTTTGCCCTATTTATTCTAACCTACCCGTGATGGTACGAGTTCATATTGAATTTCGTTTTTCTAGCCTCAGTGGTTTTAAAAATGGATTTTGGGGTCTTCATTTTAGATTAAAAATGGCGACTTTTTAACATTTCCTTTTATTGTCGTGACCTACTCCTGATGGTACACCTTCATACCAAATTTCATTTCCCTAGCTCGGACGATGTGGAAAATGATATTTGGGCGGCCATTTTGAATCAAAGATAGCTACCTTTTCAACATTTTGTATTTGTTCATAATCTACTCTTGATGATACACCTTAATGCCAAATTTCGTATTTCTAGCTGAAACGGTGTGGAAAATGTTTTTGGGCCCACCATTTTGGATCTAAGATGGCGTTTTTGGATACATTTTGTAATAATTTTTAACTCTCTAGTGATGATGTACCTTCATACCAAATAACACTTCAGTAGCCCAAGCGGTTTTGGCTGTGTATTCTATATAACAATTAGTTTGGCGGCCATTTTTTATCCAAGATGGCGACTTTTTCAAAATGTAACATTTTCCTAAACTACTCTTGATATTACACCTTTGTGCCAAATTTGATATCTAGCTCAAACGGTGTGAAAACTGATTTTTAGGTCCGCCATTTTGGGTTCGATATGGCGCCTTTGGAGACATTTAGCAATATTTTCGTAACCTACTAGTGATAATGTACCACCATACCAAATTTCGTTTCACTAGCTCCATCGGTTTGGGTGTGTATTCTATAAAACAATGAGTTTCGCGGGGAATTTTTAGCCAAAGTGGCGACTTTTTGAAAATGTAATATTTTCCTAAACTACTTTCGATATTACATATTTGTGCCAAATTTGGTATCTCTAGCTCAAACGGCGTGGAAAATGGATTTTAGGTCCACCATTTTGGATTCCATATGGCGTATTTGGAAACATTTGTAATATTTTCGTAACCTACTAGTGATAATGTATCACATTACTAAATTTCGTTTCAGCAGCTCCAGCCGTTTAGGCTGTGTATTGAACCAAATGTCCTGTGGACGAGAAGTCCTTTGGACCAAATGTCGATTGGACGAAATGTCCTGTGGACGAAAAGTCGATTGGACGAAATGTCTTGTGGACGAAAAATCCGTTGGACCAAAAGTCGATTGGACGAAATGTCCTGTGGACGAAAAATCCGTTGGACCAAAAGTCGATTGGACGAAATGTCTCGTGGACGAAAAATCTGTTGGACGAAATGCCTTGTGGACGAAAAATCTGTTGGACGAAATGTCTTGCGGACGAAAAGTCAAGTGGACGAATTGTCTGTGGACGAAATATTTGTGGACGAAATATTTGTGGACGAAATGTCGCGTGGACAAAATTTCGTTGGACGAAATGTGGTATCACCTTCATGAGTACCAGTAGGGAAAACTCAAATCTCTTGTATTTGATCGTCCTCACTATGTTAAAGTAGAAAAGAAATATTTCGATACTCTTCATGTAGACTTAAAAGACGAACACGGCCAAAACTTACCATTCCAGTTTGGGACTTCAAGCATTACACTTCATTTTAAACGGAAACCAATATGATTTCAGAAAGTACAGACGATAGTTTCTACATTACCCTCACTTCCAATGCAAGTACTCAAACTTATAGTAATAATAAACCATCACATTTCCTAAACATCTTAAATCATCGTATTCATTTGAATGATCCATCATGGCTGGTAGGCCTCAGTGAAATCCATATTCCTCTAACATGTTATAATGTACTTGATGGACAAAATATCATATGGTTTGATTTACATGACGGGGAAAAGGTAAAAAATAAGATTACACCAGGATACTATTCCACAATTCCTCAATTACTGGATGAACTTAATAAAATTACACCTACCATACGCTTTGATCACTTAAACACCATCCAGGTGAAAACAGATGAAATTATCTCATCCTTGTACCTTTCTCCTATGCTTGCATTACAGCTAGGTTTTGAACCCAACATTGATTTGATGAAAATAAAACAAGCACAAAAACAACCTTACTTGGATATTGGATACCCTCAACAAGTATTTGTATATACTGATATTATTCAGCCTCAGTATGTAGGCGATACTAAAGCACCGTTGCTTCGCATTGTCGCCATGGCCGATACAAATCATGGTAAACTACAAACTGTCACCTTTCAAAACGTGCATTATCTCCCGCTAGCCAAATTAAATTTTGACACCATTGAAACACTACTAAAGGACCATGCAGGTCGAGATTTGCCATTTGCATCCGGGACATTGACCGTGACACTTCATTTTACGCGTCTCTCAAAATGAAAGTACGACATCGAGGACGCGGCATACCTTATTTCGCAGGACCTGCTTATCAACGGGGTCATGGAATAGGTAGTTTATTTCGAGGTCTTTTCCGTTATGCTATGCCGTTTATTAAACAAGGAGCAAAAGCACTAGGGCGTCAGGCATTACACACAGGAATACAAGTTGCAGGGGATGTATTGGAAAATCGTCCAATTAAGGAATCAGTCAAAGCCAGAGTTCGACAAGCAGGCACCACTTTAAAGACAAAAGCTGAAAATAAAATAAATCAGTTGCTTGCTGGTAGTGGTAGGAGAAGGGCACGCAAACGAAGAGCTCCTGTTCGTATTGGACCACCTAGGAAACGCCGTAAACGTTCTGGTAAACCAAGGGATATCTTTAGCTAGGAAATATGTCATTCCTTACACCCGGAAGTAAAGAGTGCTGTACCAATGAATTTTAATTTGGTTTCAGTACCCATGACTCAAACAGCCATTGAGTCTTCGCGTATGGTTGAATATCGACCCATTTCCACCCTCACTTCCGAAGGACCCATTGAATTTGTCATTCCCGGAGACACTGCAGAATATATTCATCCTGCACATATCTATCTTTATGTGAAATGTAAAGTAGTTACTGCAAATGGAGGCAATCTACAAGCACCACAAGCAGGACCACCCGCCGTTGCAGGCGATATTGTTGCACCCATCAACAATTTCATGCATTCCCTCTTCAGTCAAATTGATATTTCCTTAAATGATAAATTAATTTCATCTTCCAATGGAACATATCCTTATCGTGCCTATCTGGAAACGTTACTCAATTATTCCGAGGATGCTGCAAATACTCATCTAACTACTGCACTATGGCACAAAGATACCGCAGGGCAATTTAATACTCTGGGTAATGCAAACACAGGATTTCAAAACCATGGTGCTTTCATTGTTGGAAGCTCCCCGTTTGAAATGTATGGTAGACTTTTCACAGACATTGCCGGAATCGAACGTATTCTTCCCAATAAAGTTACTCTTCGTATTAAATTATATCGTAGCAAAGATTCCTTTTGCTTAATGGCCGCTCAAAATGCTGGGTTTAAACTCGAATTGGAGAAAGCTATATTATACGTACGTCGTATGGATATCTCTGCTGATTTAGCACTTCAGTTAAATAGCTATATGATTAAAGATACTGCAAAATTGCCTTTGACACGCGTAGAGACGCGCGTGCATACCATTCCTCAAGGTGTAACCTCCCACAATCTAGACAATATATTCCTGGGTAATGTGCCAAAGGGTCTTGTGATTGGCTTCGTCTCAAATACAGCATTCAATGGACAATACCATGAGAATCCCTTTCAATTCCAACACTTTAATCTTAATAATCTCCAGGTTCAAGTTGGTTCAAAATTTTACCCTCCCACTCCATTAACTCCCGATTTCGCAAATTAATTATATACTCAAAGTTATTATACCTTGTTTTCTGGCACCGGCATATTCCATCAAAATGCTGGACATACCATTACTTTCAATGAATATCCTAGAGGTTATACTCTTTTCGCATTTATTCTATCTCCCACCAATACGCTGGACGACTCCACTTGGGATGTTGTCAGAGATGCGCCTGTCGACTTGAAAATAGGTTTCAGTGAAGCTCTGCAGGATTCCATCACCTGCATTGTCTATGCTCAATTTGATTCCCTCATTCAAATCGACAAAGATCGCAACATTTATACCGACAATACCATCTAAGTGAATCATGCCCCGTCTTCTAATCTAAGGTAACTCGGGTACTTCTACATTTTGCCAGTACATGTACAAAAGAGGGTGTAATGAACTGCTTGCATTATTCATCCGTCGGATACCATGAGGGGCATCATCCAATTTTCGGCCTTCGATCAAGGAGAAGAAGAGGAAGGTCTCGTCGTAAAGGAACTTGCCATCGTCAATGTAGATTTGAGCAGCTGCCAGTCTTGGATCTTCAAGAATCCCTTTCCTATCACCGAAATGAGCCTGGGACTTCGATTGAGCAATGAATACCTGTCTCGCCACGTCTTTGGTCTGGACTGGAATCATGGAGACATCCCCTACCAGGAACTTAAAAGTATTGTGATCAAGTATACGGAGCACATTGGATCCCTGTATACTCATGGAAGAAGACGCCAAAAGTTTCTTGAAACTATTCTTGAAAGAACTGTTAATAATCTCGAAGATCTGCAGTGTCCGAAATCCAGTGAATTATCATTCCCTATAAGGACTTGTGCACATTACCTTCATCAATTTGGAAAATATCGCTGTGAATTAAAAGACGCTTGGCAGTACGCCAATTACCTCAATTACTTTGATTTGTCGCAGTATATCTTGACAAAACCTGAACATCATGTGGACTGATGATCTATTGCAACTTGTTCTCAAAGACTGTAAAACTGCCAGCGTAGTGACAGGAATCTATGCCATTGATACCTTACCTGTACAAGTAAAACATCCTGCGGCACTCATCGTGAACCTGAGTCCATCAGCCTCTGGAGGATCCCATTGGATAGCCATCTTCATCGATAAGAACAGACGAGGATTTTACTTTGATAGTCTCGGAAGAAAAGTACCAAAACCAATCATGAAATTCTTACGCCGCAATTGTATATATTTTAAAATGAACAGAACTCAATATCAGCATGATGATTCTATATTATGCGGCTTATTCTGTATTATATTCATTTATTTTAAAGTCATTCAATACTAAAGATCTGAAAAAGAATGATCTTCTTGTACTTAAACTTGTAAGACAGATAAAAAAGCAAAATCCATCTTGTAAATAGAAAATGTAGTAGAGTAGATTTAGAAAATAAATAATTTTTTTCTTGCATAAAAGATGCATTGAGTTTTCATTTCAATCAATAAAAAACACCCAAGGTATCTTATCATATAGTATTTATTATTATTATTATTATACATGGTATTACAATGCAAAGCATTACAATGAAATGGTCGAAATGGCTTCGACGACATTTGAATGTTGGAGTTTCAACCAATACTGAAGTTGGACAACGTTGCGTAATGCGCAACCACACATCTCAATGGGATTATGGCGAATACATGCTTTTACACTCACATTGAAATTCAATGCGTTCAGAGCAGTACATCCTTGATCACTTACATCTTTGACAATATTCAATTGAAATATCTTTTTAATCCAGTCAACTTTTTCTGTACCTTTACAATAAAATATCGCATCAGGTTCACACAGTACATGCATCATTTTACGTAAATGAGCAACACTGTATCCATTAGAACTATCCCACTTTAGTCCGTGAAAGTTTTGAGTTAACCACTCGACTTGTTTTTGATAACCAAGAGGTAATTCTGTAATTTCACAGGGAAGATTAACCATACAGTGAAATAGCATGCTGGCATCACAAGCCATCAGACAAAATTCTCTAATAATAAATTCATGACTGGATATTTTAAAACCTTGCATATCAATGATGTACTGGTTGGAACAACCACTTACACTTTGATCAGCAGTAACAAACTGCTGTTCTATAATTGTGGGAATCAACTGAGCTACGAATTCTCTATCTTTCATTAAAGTAATACATTTCTTAAAAAATGTATTTTTACTAATACTCACATGACCTTGGCGTTGAAACACCTCATAATATTCATGAAACACTTCAGGATGATTAATATGATTCATTAAATGTTTTGAAATCACTGAACCTGTGTTCCACACATACATACACTCATGAGTCACTTTAAGGTTACACCCATTACATAAAATGGGATTGTCCGTTAAATATGTTCTAAATGCTTGTAGTACACAAGCGTCCACAATAAATACACCACCACAAAATGTACAATGCGCCATCTTCCTCCTACTTGAAGCGTAGATTCCTTCGGTATCTGTATCCTGCCTCCCGGTCCTTCTCCAGCAACTCGTCCAGCAACTCCCACACTTTCCGCTTCAAAATTGTACGTACACCATACTCAAATTTAATGATTAAATGTCCAGTGCCTGGATGAGAATTCACGTACTCGTTGAAAATCTCACTTAGATTTCCAGAATGTAACATTGTACTCCATGCTGTATCCACCAAAAACTGCTCACGCT
>JAGDQP010061787.1:0-11983 GCA_022664845.1 Lepisma saccharinum
AGTTGTTCGTTTTGCAGGAAAGTTCTGCTTCCGTTTCGTTTTATAGACCAGTCTTGATCAGTCTTTTGTTTTGCAGACTGGTCCTGATTCTTTTATCTTTGCAGACGGCTGCTATAGTCACTTCAGCATTACACAAAAGTCGCTTTCCATAGTCACACGTCCTCCGTACCAAACAAAACCTGGGCACTCGTACTTCTGATTTTGTTCCTGCGCAGATAACGAATAATATTTTTACAACGTCACAAGATAGACAAAAATAACAAAACACTGCTATCAAACTTTCAATGTATTTCTATCTAGAAGTAGGTTTCGTCATTAAGAACATTTCTTCAGAGCCAGTCACATGTAAAAGTAATAAAATTTTTAATCTAAGAATGGGAAAAAACATTAATGACTTTACCATAAGAATAAAAGTAGGAGGCTATAGGCTTGTTTGAACATATCCCACTAATTTATTTACTACGCTAACACAACCAAACCATTAAATATCATAGAATCATTTGCCATTTTGAAGATCAATTAAGAAACTATGGATTCTTTCTGGCAATCTCTTCTAAAAAAAATTAGAAGAAGCCTTTAAAAGGCGATGCAAAGTTATCTGATGACGTTAGGAAGTCATTCATAACGGACTACCTGAACTTCCGTCACATGCTACCTTTAAATTCCTCCTTTTACTATCCTCTGACTCGTACCTACGGTAGTTTTAATGTACTATAAGTTTTACCCTTCTTTAAAGTTTGAACTTTGTATCCATCTGAGAAAGCTGGATTGGATTGAGTGAAATTTTGTTTTTCATAACTTGTCTAGGTAGGCTTTTTACCTCTTCTAAAATTTAAAAGATGTTTATACATGAATTTCCAACACGTGTTTTACAGTTTACTACTACGGGAAGAATATTACAACATATTATAATTACAGACCAAATATATCAGAATTACACGAATTACACGAATTACAAAATGTTTTTTTTTTGTTGTTGTTGTTTTTTTTTTTTTTTTGATGCTTACTCACACTATTTCGAGAGAGATTTTATTATTAAGGGACAAAAAGGATTGGTGTTATTTTTAATCATAATCATAAAATAGGTATGATATTATGATAAAATAGGTTCTTTTTATCATAAAAAGAGTGATGATCACGATGCTGATGCTGAAATGCATTTCTACATGGCAATATAATTGTATTAGTTAGTAAAGCAAATGCAGTTAACTTTTCGTTCACAGATTGGTGGCAATAGTGGCAGTAAGCTCTGTTAAAACAAGAAATTTCATTCTGCTGTTGAGTATATGATGGGCAGGTTGTCAGTGTAAGGATATACTGCTAGTCTGTGCGTACAGTATATCTATGCAATATGAACAATAGCGATGTAGTTGCTGGAGCATAGCATCGAGCAATAGAGAAGGCTTGATCAGAATATGTTTTGTCATTATTTAACGCGAATGTACAAAATGAAAGAGAATATCGTAATGTTCCTATAGTTATCTAATGTGCTTTATAGGTAGAACGAAACGATATACGGGATTGTGTTTTCTCCCAGAACCAGTTTCACTAAAAAATGTACAAGTACAAAATACGTTAATACAAAGACCGTCCCGAACCAGGGTTATAAGCGAGTTTACAAGAAAACTTATGGTCTTCTTCTTCTTCGGGGTTTACGCCTCAGAAAAGTGGGACGAAGTTCTGCACCAGCCCGTTTCAAACATGTACAGTCATCATAGAGTGACTGGAATAGACACCAGTGCGTTGCAACTGTGTGCCAGGGTTATGTACCAGTCCGCCACAACTGTGTACAGGTTTGTGTTTTAGGGGGACACGCCAACCCGTTGTTAACTGTGTGTGTCAGGTGAGGAAGGAATCATACCAGCACATTGCAAACTGTGTATGAAGGAAGGTGCTTCGACCCGTTGCTAGTCGTAAGCGGATAGGATAGAAAGAGGCGACCACCCAGACGAGGAGTGATATTAGTTGCATAGATGCCTGGATATTTATTGGATCCTTTAGGGTGTGGTCCTCTAAGTCCCTCCTTCTGCTGTGCCAACTCCATCTAGTTGCTACTCCAACTCCATCTTCGGTTCACGATTGAACTACTGTCGTCGTCTGCTTGATGTTTACGATGGCTTGTGTCACTTACTACCAGTTTACGTTATGACACTTGTGGTACACATTTGCTTAGAAAGCGTCCTACACACATTTTGCTATATTGTTTATGTCTTGAATGAGTGGCACGTGTTCTCATTATAATATGTGGAAAGGTCTCGTCAGGCTTAAAGCGTCAAGCAATTTGAAATTACTTCCCTCGAAATAGTGCCCCTGCCCCCACACACCTGCTTTAATCATTTGATCTTCAATTATTACTTCCTCTAAACCGTGACAAGCGATCGCCAGAGTAAGTGCGAAACCTGAATGGAGAAAGTATCTAAGCACTGAAAAGAAGGGAAAACATGTACGTACCGGTACGCTAGAAAATAAAATTACCTGGCTGTTTAGTTTTAATTATCATCGTAGTTTCTTCTCCCACAAGAACAGTTGGTTTCATAAGCCCAGTTGAACCTGTATCACGTGATCCAAAAACTTCCATCCATGATATAACGTGTTCCGCTAACGCATGTCGTCTTGTAGATCCTAAAGAGGAAAACAAAACATAAATAAACGTGTATAAAGTAAATGTCAGGGGTTGTAGTATTGACGAAACTGTTTGAATTAAAAGAAAAAATTAGAAAAGTTTGTTTAACATCAAAGAGTGACCTTGTGTCCATTCTTAATTAAGTTATAGATGTGTTGACAAAACAGCTGAGAAATTTTGAGATAAAAAGTTGAATTCCGTCATTCCTGCGTCCATTCAAACTCAATCAAGTTATATATAAATCTGACAAAACATTTGAGAAAATCTTACAGAAAGGAAAAAAAGGAAAGGTTTACAATAGTCTTCTGTCCGTTCTTATTCAAAAGTTACAGACGTCACATAAGATAAGGTGGTTAAGTTAAATGGGTGATCCAAATAGTTTATTGCCTAAACAAACAAAATTACAAGACAAGGATATTTAAAAACTAGTTAATTTAAAGCAGAAAGTTCCAGAATTCAAATTTTAAATAAATATCAAAGTAGTACACGAGTACTTACAAAAATCTCAGGATTGCGAAGTGTTCGGTATTAAATGAGGTTTCTAGCGTGGCTATCAGGTGGCTCGTAGAGCCTAGCAAGCATATAGAATCAAGAATAGCCACGTGCTTCGTTTGTGATTTGGCTGTGTAGCCAGTAGAAATACGCGGATAAGTATTTTTATTGGCTACTTGGTGAAATCGCAAGCAAAACTCGCGCCGAGCGCGTACATGAAACGGTAGCCTTAATGCCACATTCTTACGGTAAATTATTTCACTAATTTGGGTAGATTTTATTGAAGTGTAAGGTTGGACAATTAAAGAGTGCAAAAATCTGCGTGACACGTATATTACGGGTTAACTGCAATTATCACCACTTTAGCAGCAGTCCCCTGACGTAATGTTCTACTCATGATGTTTTTATTTCGCTTTGTATTATCTTAATTATTGTTGGTTTGTTTTACTCGGTCAACTTGATTTTCAGATTTTCTTTCTGATATGGGTGTACGACGAGTCGTGACTTATTGTGTACGACGAGAAAGCAACATCCCATTACATGTCCTCTTTTTGAGACTGCCATGCTCTGTCTCGGTCTTTATTATTTACATGGAAATCCCCGATTCATTATAATGTTGTCTGCAATGAGACAGGAAAGAAAAATTGAAGCATACTTTCAAAAGCTTGCAACAGCAAACGAAAACTTATGCAATAAAGTTCCCACGATAAATGTGTAACAAACTTGACGTATAATATTGGCAGCAACTTATTTGAATTAACTTAGTGCAACTGTGAAAGATAATCAGGAGAAAGATTTCCTTATAAAACAGTATATAAAACACTACTGTTCGAAGTGTTTCTAAGGTCTAGGGTGAGATTGTTCGATCCATGTCAAATGTCATGATCAACTGCATGGTATTACTAACCAAAAATGTTCTAAGTCTTTATTTTTACTTTCAAATTGAATTCAATCGAATGTCTAGATTTGACTAAGTGGCTGCTCGAAACGTATTTAGAAGTGATCTTTCTCTGTTTCAGGAACTAGATCATCAATAATTTAAACAAATACTCCTGGAAGGACGATGCAAGGAGCAAACGATTCGGACCAGCGTTATATTATATGTGTATTTCCGGTGAGGGGGTTAAGAATTTCTCATACGCTTAGAATACCGTATTTTACAGCCGTTCATGTTCCAAGCGGAAAGATGTTTAGGGAAAGAAAACCAGAGCTACAGAATTCTTTTCCCTACAAATCTAATATTGATTGGGACTGTGGAACTTGTTATATTATCTACAATTATGGCGAGAGATATAAAACTGGTGTACAATGGATTCAGAGTTTCTTGTGTACATTATGGTATCATACTATCGTGTAAAATATGAAGAAGATATATGCGAAAGTGAATCTGAAGATGATTGATGAAAACATGTTATGATTCGCTCTGTCAATATTTGTGGTTAACATTTTTTTATTATTGCGAACGTAGCGAATTTGCGATATTTTTTCTCCAGTAATGTTAGCTGAGATTTTGTAGTGAGACAATAAAATATTATTATTTGAATTCATCCAATTTAGTTTCTATAAAAATCATATTTATATTAATTTACATTGATAATATGTCAGAAAACGACTAAGTCTCACAAAATTACGTCTTCACAACGTGTATACAGTAGAACTCCGGAAATCCTAAATTATTGGGGCTGAAGCCTGTTCGGATTCCGGAAAATTCGGATTATCCGAAAAAAAAGTTTAAAATACGCAATAAATCTACCAGATCATTCTTTAGCGCATTGTAATAGGATAAATAAGCCTTGACGGCGTGTCAGTCACTACTGTAAAATAGGGGTGGGAGTGGTGGGACGGAGATTTTAGGTTAGTTCGGAAGTGTTGGGATTATCCGAAATTTCGGATTCTCGGAGTTCGGATTCCCAGGATTATACTGTATTTACTCTACTTCACAAATGTTATATTCCCGATAATTTATTTCGTAATTTCTGTTACTTGTTAATTAGGAGTATATCTATAATGTATAATAATTTTAAGAAAACAACTAGAAAATTTTTAGTCAAAACCTAGCACCTTGTGAAAATATCATCAAGGCGCACCCTCATACTCTATATCTCGGCAAGTCAAAGTAGTTGTACTGATTTTTTGTAATTAATGTGGAAGACTGAGTCAACACAGATACTCCTGCAGACAAGCAAATTTCCTGCTTTCAAACAGGAATCGATCACAGTTCGCATATCCGACCGACTGGACCACGTTGTCAGTTACAATTTCAGTACCAAAATGCAAATATATCATGATACGTTATTCAACGGCTGGATGTCCTAATCATAGACAACGACAAAACTGTAGAATAATACAAAATAAAAGTTGATAATATAGTTTTGTAATTACCAATAATTGACTAACTTCACTCCACAGGCGAAATGAAACAACGGAAGTCACGGTGAATGATGAATGCTAAAGTGAGAACGGGAATGAGTTACCAGTAGACAAAGAAGGAAGTATAAGGAGGGAGAGTTGGAGACGTAGGTAATCCAGTTCAACCTGCTTTAGAACAAAATCACCGAAGAAGAAAAGTTGTCATTGCACATTCATCAATGCAAACGAATGACAAGTATAAAGCAAAATTGCAGAAACCTTGTCTAATATTTGAGAAAGTTTCCAAATTTCCATACGATATTAAATATCTCAATGTGCAGATTCTAAGAAGTGGTGGCTAATAAAAGAACTCAACTTGAAGTTATTAACCTAGTCCCAAAATCTACATAGGTACATCCTGCCTGCATAATTAACATTAATTCTTCATTACATACACATATGTTAAGTTGAGACTACTGTTTCCTCTTCCATAGATAGAAATATTTTTAACATATTCAAAAGAGGGAACTCGAGATCAAGAGAAGGAAAATACTAACCACTTTTGTCCATTAGTGACCAATTCCTAGTTATTTCGCCCAATGCTTTTCAGAAAATTACGATTAGTAAACCTGCTTCCAAACAAAACTAAAATTTCTCTTTGTCAATGTGACAGCTTTGTCAGCATTGCTAGTACTATTAACATTTCAGTAAAATTTACTTGAGCTATTCTGGACGAAACTAATGAAGAAAGAATCACTTAAATGTATTTACCTCTTTTATTGCCATCTTGATTACTGACTGTTTCACTTCTACGAGACGCTTTTGGTTCTCCAAAATTCTCCTTTTTACCCGACCTGGAATTTAGAAAAAAGAATAAACATGTAGCTTACAGATGAACTTGAAGGGCTTGGCTTTTAAACTCATGAAAATGAAACATTATTACAGTACTTATCTTCTAACCAAGTATTTGGAATGTTGGTTGGTGATGTATAAGCCCTCGCCAACCACAAACTGTAGGGGGAAGGACAAGAACAATTTGGGAGGTGGGGGTGTCATAAGTCATACTATTTTATAGTTCACCATATGTAGATTAATGTAGATTTTATAAGGCCGAGGAATATTTTAGGAGTGTCGGTCGGAGCTCTCCTAGTCCCTTCGTGATTATGGACCTGGTAATGTAGTTAAAAAAGTGATCCAACAACAAAAACACACCTACGATTCAAAATGTTTCTGATTTTTCACTGTAATGAAGTGGAGCTTTGACTGCGTATGGTAACCAAGAAAATATCCCAAATTTTATTTAAGAACATTTCAAATGTAGCAATTATTTTAAAAAGTAAAAATGTAGACTTACTTCGTTTCCACTAGGTGGTCAGATAAGTGTAAAACTGTTCAACTCTAATTGAATTTTCTTCAATATTGGGAAATAAAATATATTTTTTTTTCGGTTATTTATTTACTTATTTCGTATGTTACCAGGATACACCATTTTAGACCAGACTCAGCAACAATGAAATCAAAGTAAAGTCGATAACAAATATGTACATAGGTAACAATCGAAATAACAATTAAATTAATTCAAAGAATTTGTCTTAAACATTTCCTAATAAATAAATGTTTTGGTAGGCAAACATCTGAGATTCTGAAAGACAGTGATCTGTCAGGGAGTTTCCAAATGAACGATTTTCTCTGACAATGTTAGTTTCTAAACATATTTTTTCTTGACATTGTTAGTTTAGGACCTTTTACGTAAAAGAAATTTGGAAAATTTGCTGATCAGGCGAGAGATTCTGATATAAAAGGAAAGTAATAGATCGTATGTTCGAAAATTACCATTTATCATATTGCAGCAACTTTAGTAGTTTAATTTTCGCCACTTAGGTAGGTCTTGTAGTGGTAGTTCGTTTGAGTATTTCATGTCTGCGCAGATTCGTGATTTCTGAAATTCTAGTTTTATGACTCATCATTGACAACACAAATTAAGAACACAGCATAGGAAGCATGTTTTTAATTTTTTAACCTATCAATGAAACCGAGAATTCTTATGGCTTTAACCACGATAGGTTCAATATGGTGATCAAGTATCAGCTTATTGTCAAAACAATTCAAAAGCAGCCTTTGAACATAAGAAATACGTTGGTTGCAAATTTTATAAAAAAATAATAAGACTTTCTTCCAGTGCAAGTCTCAAGTCTTCTGATAACAGTAAGATTGGTTTTCAATCGCCAGTCCATGCATTAAGTTTGTAGTCGGTTTAAGCTGACTTGTAAATTAATAGTAGTCAGTAGATATTACTTATTTAAAGATTTTACAGTCATCTGCATATAATATTTCACAGTAACGTGTAACGAAGCTGATTATATTGTCCATCTATAGATCGAAATAAAGAGGGGACACCCGAAAACACGAAAAACATGTGAAAAAGGAATTAGATATCATAACTCTCTGTTATGTAATGAGATGCAAAAAGCATTTGACGAGTTCCATGTACGTTAATCTGGGGTATATTTTGAGGATAAGAGTATGGTTGACAGGATCGAATGTCTTAGAAAAATCTTAATAAACAACATCTAGTTCTATTTTTGTCGGGTCAAAGAATTAGAAACATTTGTGCCGAGGATAGGAAGATTAGCTTTACTGTACACGACGCTGGAGCCATAAAACCGTGTGCAGCGGACAAAGGAAGCGAAGCATGAGAGAGTATACTCTTAGAAACAATATTCTCAAATAATGTAGAGAAAGGAGTGGTATTGTCCTTCATAAATTAACAAGACAAGGCCGGAAAGAAAGTAGCCAAAAAGATAAGCATTTCTTCACATGGCCGGAAAGACATCTCAAACAAATTATAAATAGTTTTCAAGAACTGTCGTATAGAAATCATATGGAATCATTCCACGTAGTGTTTTTTCATCTACGATTTTAAAGAAATATAATGTGGTATAACAACCCACATGCTTCATTTTCTCCATATCTGTTAACCGAGTTATTAAATCGAAATAATTCGAAATGATATCCTTTAATTTGTTTGACCTGGTTAATTTATTGATCCGTCATCCGAATTATGCACTTTCAGAAAGCATTAGGGTACAATCGGTCATGTGGATATCCATCATCCACAGAATGATTACAACAATTACGTGCATATTTATATTATTTTTCAGCCTTGAAATGTGACTAATAATGTACAAAGCGAATTGTAGGCTGATGCGTTCTCCTGACGGGAATATGTAAATCTCCTTTTACTTATTTTCTTTAACCCGCTTAAAATACATTTATTATTCTTTCTAAATAGATCTATTTTTTAAAATTCCTTACACATGACGCGTATGCGCGAACAAAAGTATATGGTCTATCTTTTAACGTATAATATAGACTTTTGTTCGCGCATATCCATCAAATATTGAGAACTATAGTCACAGTTTTGTAAACCCACTGCGATTACTTTAGGTAGCTTTTTCATATATTAGAAAAAAAATGTCAGTTTGGAATAGGGTTGCCAACTCCAAAATTCTCAAAAACAGGAAATTTTTATTTATTTCAGTTTAGAAATCGGACATCAGTACTCGAAGTGGGGAAACACGAGGGGGCACGCCGTCCCCTTACCTTTTTCACTTTGGGTTTGGAGTAACTCCTACCTTTTTATTGATGGGAGATAATTGCCTTTACTTTCAATAGGCAATCGCCGCCACTAGATGCTAGCGTACCTTTACTTTTCTGGTTCACTTCTCCAAGCGTTCTCTTTCCTAACCCACTTCGAGCACTGCCGGACATGCAACACACTAAGGATAATTACTCCATTCACTTTATATTATCTTAAACACAGCTTTAGTTAAAGCAACATAGGAAATTCATGGTGTTTGTTATGTGTAATGTGTAGTAGTCTAACAGACTTAACGAAAATTAATTCAGGGCAGGACTTCGATTTCACAAAAATATGAAGAAATTTTATGTCCCGATTCCAACCAACTGAACTCGTTTCAGACATCATAATCGTTGACAACAAAAATGCAATGAAAGGAAAATATTATATTTCAGCTATAAATGTCGGGATTAAATCACCATAGAAAATCATGTGGTTTATACTAAAGATATCTGAACAATAAAATATAAAGAAATAAATTTACATTGGTTTGAAATTACTACTTGCTGGATTAATAAGTTACCTTCAAATGTGTCATGATCCACTTGTATCTATTAGATATTTAATAGATCTGCGAAAATTAAATTATAGCTAAAAATACAAAAATGATATATGCAAAATGAATGCTCACTCTTATGGTAAATTCATATACGTTCTAAGTGAGAAACAAAATTATTGACAAAGAAGGGAGAGAGGTGCAGGAAATAGATATTTTCTGCATAAAATAGAAATGTAAGCCATCCGTACAATGCAGTGTTTAATTTAGGGTGGACTCGGGAGGGTTCAGCCCACCCACCTATTTTCTAGGGAGGTTTGAGTCCCACCCACCACTTTATTTCACGCCACAGATCTTGTGTTTCTAAATATTATAATATATACACAATATTTCTGTAGACAATTGAGCGTCAATACTTGGTTAATTACGAATCAATGATTAGGATGGGATAAACTCGCTAGAAACGATATTTGGATGAGAACCCTCCCACCGATCGGCTTAGAATCCAATTCCTGCGTACAAGGTATTCTATTGCTGCAAAAGTCACACCATAGCATTTAGAAATAAATATATTATTCAGAACTAGCAACAATGGTTTCACCAGATCCAGTATAAGTTACAATTATTGCTTTGGGACCACTAACTTTAAAATTGTGAATCTTTACTCAGCCTTATACTTAAACTGCAACTTAAATGTTCCTTTTTGGGAAACATCTCTCAAAACCGGATATTAGGCGTCCGGTTTGAACTTGTAAAAGAACACCGGACATTAATATTCTTTTCATGAAATGTTTAAAAGAATTATTTTACCTCTACTTCAAACTTCAGATATATCAATATCAAACGATCTCAATTTGTTATCTAGAAGGAAGTACCACAAGACCAAATCACAATATAATTGACCCGAGTTCGACCCGACTCTGGTTGACCTAATCCAACCCGACCAGTGACTCGAGTGGTTCTGACCCGACGCGACCCGAGTGCATCTGACCTGAAACTACACGTGACACGAGTATTTCTGATCGGATCGGACCCGTGACTCGAGTAGGACTGACCTAACTCGTTTGAGAGCACTACACTAAGGTACTACCATTATTTCCTGTTATCGCGAAGTGGTTGGACTGCAAAATCACAGCATTTAGTAATGATCGACTTTACCCTACCCTGATCGACTTCACTCCTGATGACAGTATAAGGTGGGAAGAGTATGAAAGAAGAATGGGCTAGAGCCTACGTTCAAGTTACCATCTCGGCATTAGCCTTGTTACTGAGCGAAAACTCTGCAGAAACTCAGTCAATAAGGCCGGTCTCTGGTTTCGAATCCAAGACCTTCCGAATGCAAAGGTAACCCTGTACCAACTGACTACGTCCACTCGGCCTATCTTAATTCTTCTCGCATTGTTAAACGAAGTAGAAACGGTTCTGCTTCCACCGCATTGTAGATACAAATTGCAACCGTTGGACCACCTCCCTTACATAACCCATGGTCAAATCAAACCAGCACTTTGGTTAATAGAAGAAATAAACGCTCTTAGATCCCAAATAGATGTAGCCTTTCTTTGTACCACTAAAGTAAAAAATCAAACGGATAATGAAAATATGGGTCTCTACCAAATACAGTAACTAAGTTATCCGTAATACTAAAATTAAATACCCATTTTGATAATCGAATACCTTCAATTGTGACTTGAAAAATCTTAAATCATTAGCAATGGGTTTAATAATATAATAACTTTAATACATGTAAAGTCCTTTTGCTTCTTGTGCTCATGGTTCTCTTAGGGGCCCAGGTGAGCGAATTTGCGGTCTATAGCTTCGGGCCTGAATGGATTTATGGATGTTAATCATACAGGGTGAAGAATTACTCAGGTTTAGCTGCTAAGTTAGTTATAGGGGATTACAACACTACATATACAAGTGCAATTCCCTCTATCGGATTCCAGTACACTGGAATATCTCTCTTCAACCCAGACATATTCCTATACTCACAGCACCACACAGTAAAGAAAGTCAATGACAATATTTCAGGCAGTTATTTCAAGATACTAATAAGCTATGGGTATTAAGTTCTCGACATAGTGATATCAGATCAAACCAGTCTCCAACAAAAAAGTAATGACGCAGCCCCATAAACTTCAGCCCAAAGTATCCCAATTTTTGTCTCAGCGGTAGAGCGGTGGCTTATCATTCCGGAGGTCATGCGTTCAATCCCAACGGTCGTCGATCCTGACTGAGGTTGTTTTCCTCAATTACACGAGGGACATGCTGGGATAGTATCTTCAACTTTGACCATAGCTGACACCTTCCCGCACCCTTTTCCCTCCACTATACCGTCCTTAGCCTTAGATGCCTAAAGGTCATAAATATATATATTAAATCCAGA
>JAGDQP010061789.1:0-11983 GCA_022664845.1 Lepisma saccharinum
AGCGTTGGAGCAGTAGACCAACTCCTCCCTTCGGGGAGAGGCCTCATCCACTAGTGGATTTAAATGCCTACTATGATCGAAAACACTGTGTCCTGATTTTAGCATTTCTGCCAAATTTCGAGTACCCACAGTGCTGAATTTAGATCTCCGATCGCCGAGTCGAATGACAGCCCTTCTCGGGTAGCAAATAAAAAAGAAATACCCAAACAATTCTTGGTTTTTCGTGGGAGTGTTATTGTCCTCTTTCTTTACACTCATCAAAACTGCAAACTCTTAATGCTAAGCATAGGGCTTACCAATTTTGTAATGTACATCCATGAGCTACATAACTATATGAAAGTCTATCCTGATAAATGCATAATAATTTCTAAGTCGTTTCGTAAAATAGCTATATTGTAATACCTAAATTATGAAAAGATAATTTGATAAAATATTTTGTAAAAAAAAATATGTAATTGTGGTACACGGTTGTGCTCTATACACTAAGGATTTGAGGTAATTCTGAAGCCACGAACGCTGTTCTTTTGTTATGTAAATGATTTTTTTTAAAAAAAGTTCAGAATTCCATGCTTGGAACATCAGACAAACTTTAGAAAATGGAAATAAGCAGGTGATGTGTTTTCTGTAGGTTACATCAAACCATGATCTGAAATACCGATTTCGTCTATTATTTTGCAGGGATACTAATTCAGTGGAAACTTTAAATCATCTGTGACACAGAAGTTGTGAAACCCAGCGCTCGTGATCCAGGCAGTAACGTAGCAATCTTCGGATTGACAATATGTAGTCAAGTTAGTTCGAACCCCACGATCGATCAGCCTGACTGAGCTTTTTGAGGGTTTCCCTCAGTTTCACCGGGCGATTGCCAAGATGCTACCTGTCTACAAGGTTCGAGATCTATATTTCTTGCACAGGACCTACATTGTAAATAGTAAACACTTTTGTACACATAAAGAAACTCACACTGCAAAAAATGGTTGGGTTAATTCAATACTTTTCGGTGTCTCAGGGTTACCCTCACTTTTTTGTGTGAAATCAACACAACAAACGGTGTTGTTTTCCGCGATTCAACACAGTGGGGGGTATTGTCAATGCTGATTCAAGACAACGGAGAATATAATGTACTAGCATTATCACAGTGTTGAATCACCAAAATCACAACCAACAGTGCTGGTTTAACACATAAAAGTGGTGATAACCTTGGGACACCTGAAAGTTTTGCTATTTTTTGCAGTGTGGTTTTGTGTGCAAAAAAGTGTAGAAAATTTGTACAAAAGATCCACGTGCCTTTCTGAATATGAATTTTGTGCATTTCTTCATGACGACTACAACTTGAAGACTTTTGTAAACATTTTTTTTTACTGTGTGTTCCATAAAACATATGCTTATTCACTTTTAGAGCGAGCTTCCTGTATATATTAAAAATCTGTAACGAGTGTACTGTGGATTCATGGCTGCCGACCTCGAGGTAGTGTGAACTAGTGCTCTGGGTCGCTGTGTCGTTCACAGTGTTGCGGATTTGAATCCCACCCTAGCCTGGGAAAGCATGAGGTTTTAAATCAGTTATAAGTAATCAGATAAATCAAACACTGTTAAAATGTTCGGAAACATTCCTGAAAAATGTTAGGCAACCATAGCTGCCCGGGCATTACCAGTAATTAACCTAATAAAAACAGCCACCATTTTATTTCCAGAAATACTGGGAGCAAGAGAAAAAGTAAGAGAAGCTTGAGCGGGGTTCGAACACAGTTTGATCTGTTAGAAGTCCAGTGTCTAACCGACTGGACTGAATTGCTAGACATGAAAACCGCCAGACCAAAAAACAGTATTGAAGGGCAGAAGTACAGTATGTTGCTGCAGTCCCGAAGATATAAACTAAATTGATCCCACAACTTACGCCACATTTTAATCAATTTTGTCAACTAAGGATCGGAATTCACATCCACTTTTGTTTTTAAAATAGGAAGTAATCAAAAATGGTGGCAGCAAATACTTGAACAGAATTGAATTTCCCGGCTACGATAAGAAACTGTTTTCTCACTCAGCGCATGTGCAGAACTGACAACTGAATCTATCCACTTTAGCATACAGAAATTCTCTGTGATTTTCCTTGGAACAACAAGAAATACTAAAATTGCTACGGAACTTTACTGAGAGTTCCTAGCAACTTGTACAAAATTTTTGACAGTGTAGAATCATAGAAATATGTCTTAGAATTTTTGTATTAAAAGTAGCTACTTTGGTTTACGTAAGAGACTATCAGCAGAGACGACCTGGGTTCTATAGTTCTCACTAACTTTTCTTCTTCTTTCATAGGAAACCAGAGATTCAATGAAACATGTAAAAAAAAACTACTTGTTTACGTGTTTACGCATTTAAAGCGCACAGAAATGACCAAAAATCGGTTCATTTTGTCTGTGCACAATATATAGGCTATACAGAACGTACAGGTTTCTTTTCTGACATTCTACCCACAAAAGCTTTAAAACAATACATCAGAGCTTTGTTTTTTTTTTTATGAGGAGTTTATTTTCCTTTTGAAACATGGATAATAAATGTTCGCGAAGTTTACATTCTGTACGTGCCTGTTTCTTTTTCTCCACACAAATGATTCTAAAATTCTAAATTGCTCTTCTTAATTTCTTGCTGGTGCATAATTTTATTAATTTTGTTTATTCAACAAACTCCACATACATTTTAAGCGGCCATTTTAAATAATACATGACACAACAAGAACAACGGGATGGAATCGGCCCTCGCTTTATTCACGGTATCATCATCCCAGCGTTTGCCTAGTGTAATCGAATAAAACCAGGGAAAGCCTCACAGGGTTGGCTGTCGCCATCAACACGAACCCTTGGCCTTTAGAATGTCAAGCGAACGCTCTATCAATAGAGTTACACCCGCTCTTGAAATACATTTTATTAGATCGTGGCTGTAGTAATTAATCGACCCTCACCCACATTCACATTCAGAAAGTTCCCAAATCATACAGATATTTTAGTCATATTTCAAGGTTCGAACTTCTGACCGCCTCTCGCCCCCCCCCCCTCCCCCAATCCCAACACCGCCACCCAAACTCCATGGCCATAACACACCAAATACACACACCCAACAACCCGAGCATTTCCGATTTTCACGAAATTTGGTGAGTAAGTATGTTACCACACCAATTTTTAGTCCCATATTCCATATAGATTTTGAACAAATGGACGTCGAATTTAAAAGAAAAATCGTCTTTTTAGTGTGGCAAGATATTTTCAAATTGCAATATCTCAGCTCCTAATTGGTCTAGAAAGCTCAAACAAAATTCATTATACAGGGAATGGAACAAAGTTTCCACTTACTCTATACAACATATGATAAAATTAATCTGGGATGGCCGTGGGATGAGGAGATAAAACATTATATGCGTTGCTATGTGACCAATAAATAGTCTATTAAAATTACGGCAATTTCTGCCAATCTAAGGAACTAATTGCAACGAAAGTGAAACAAACTCACTCTATAGTAAAAAGTGTGGGAAATCAATTCTGAAGTGTCTCTCTGATCTGTAGGTTCGCCGCCATCTTGAAAAATGGCACCCGAAGAGGTCCATAAAAATTAAAATAAATAATAACTTGGAAACTGCATTTTACATAAAAATTGAAGATAATCAGAATGAGAGAGCATTAAATTTCCTAAAAGATGTTTTTTGTTTCGCAGCTTTATCTTAATTCTTTATGAAATTATACAACTTCAATTATTTATATCAATTTTTCAAGTAAACGAAATAATCCCTTTCTGCCGCAAAGAATTGCAAATACATTAAAAAAATAAATCTAAGTACTGGACCACTTTTATAGCTCATACTTTTGTTTCGAAAATGGTTTTTGTTTCGTGTTTATATCTTCAGTGGTTCCGGAGTTTTTCACACGATTTATTGTGGTAATAACATCATCCCCAAAATGTTGAATTATATCACTGCCGGGATCTCGTCACAGGAACACATGACTATAATTTGTTACGTACACCCTGTGTATCTCCAGAACCACTAAAGCTTATCAACAGGAAAGAAGAACCATTTTCATGCGAAAAGTATGAACTATAAAATTGGTACAGTAGTGGTAAAACGTTAAGTACTTAGTAAACCCACGTTAAGTAGTGGTAATATAGTGGTGTAAACCCACTGAATCACTGCAAATGAATTTCAAGTTCCTCTACGTAAACTATTTTAATATATTTTTTTGTGTACTGGATTAGGAAATGAATTTAATAACTACACCTTAGAAGCACGTTAAGAAAATCCCTAAATGATAAAGACAACCCTCCCCCACCTACCATTATTCTCTTAATTCCAAAGATTGATTTCAAAAATATTACAGGTTCTAGATATACGACAATTTCACGCCAAGATACATGAAAGACAAGCTTTTGTACCGACTAGGGGTTGTGTTGTAGATAAAAACCCAATCCTTCTACATCTATACAGTACACAAGACTTCACCTTTTTCACTTTTTAACATCTGGTTTCAGTTCGGTGTTAAGTTGTCGTGATTTTTAACGTTAGAGACATTTTTGCCAATGACATCTATAATGGCCGTTATGAGGACAGGTCAAAGAGACATAGAATAAAAAAGAAAGATTTGTAAGAGCTGGTGACTCTCCCTTTCCCTATATATGTCTGTGTCTGTCTCTCTATTCTGTTCTAAAGCTCTTCTTTTCGACGTATCTTTGTGCTCTTCGATCTGGAAAAGGTGCATGAAAAGAGAAGAACCTCAGATTAAGTCTGCCGTGTTGATGTGTTCTCTATACTCTTCTGCTGAATGTGTGGACCGGTCTCCTCACAATATTCCAGCTGTACCATCTATAGATACTAAGGAGTGAAGAGGGGGGAGGAAGAGATGGTGCTTACGGCATAAGTGATAGAATATACCCCGTGCTTTTGGGTTGGCCAAGGGGCAAGACGAGAAAAAACCGGAGTGGAGGATCACCCCATATGTCGTCTGTTGGGGCGGATCAGAGCCCCACCATTCAAAAGACTCGCTCTTTTGAAACCCAGTGACAAATTGGCATCTCGGCGTCAAAGAGGGGAGCTTCGCTTTACTTACCCCGAGCGCTAGGTGCTGTGGTGGTGGTAGTGCGGCGGGCTTCATCCCTTCTTGCCTTTTGAAAAAAGCAGGAACGGGGGGGGGGTATTTTTCTATCTATACACAGTCACCTTCATCAGAGAGCACAGGGACGTTTATGTACTGAAAGGAAAGTATTACCGCTTACATGGCTTTGATATGGCTGTTAACAAAAGTATCGGGCGGTCAACGTAGGACGTATGTCAATCTCACACCTCCAGCTTGGCAGGAGGCAGTCAAAAAATAGAGTGGTAATTGCCGGGGAGGTGTCCGGCTGACTGTTCATGAGCAAAATGTCCTACAGAGAGTAATAATTTGTATATTTGCGCACAAGTTTTCCGGACACAAAAGGAAAAGTAGCAGGCAAATGGGTCTCCGTTATCATGAAGAGATGACTGACTTATCGGGGATGCTTTTGTGACTAAATAATCGTTAAATATGAAGACATTAATTACTTTGCCGCCAATGACTAAGCTTACATTCAGTAGCTGAAGCGCGACTATTATTTCGTTAAACAGTTTGAAGTTCTTATAACAGGGGTAAAACCTGTGAAATAGATTGTTATACATATCATAAGCATCTATGTTATAATTAACTTGTTTCAGAATTAAAGGGAACACAATGCTTTGAATATAGAACAAATTTTCGACAGTACACATTGTCTTCCTTCTCGACTGTTTTTGGTGTTTTGCTGCTGAATACATTTATACGAGCATTCAGCGTTATGATTTCAATTTGTACAAAAAGAAAATGTTTTTTACTGACCTTGGTATGATATTCGTGTAGCTAATGTGTTCAACTAACATGAGAAAGTTAGCGTTGCGTTAAATAAAAGCGTTGTATTTTGAGGCCAGTTTATTAATTGATGACTTCGACCCGTTATGATCGTCTTAGCTGTAAAGTTTCTTAGATCCACAAATATCCATGACCCATTCTGGATTCGAATCCGGGACCTTGGAGACGCTGGTCTAAAGCCTCAGACCACGCAACTACCGTGGTCGGCAGCGTGCCTATAAGAATGTGGTCTCTTTTTCATACATATATACTAATACTTTACTTTGACTGTACAAAATGTCCACATGTTTGTCGATTTAGCATAAAATATCGTCGAAAGATGTCTGACTGCTTACCCTTAAAAAAAAAAAAAAGTAGACTATTTCGTTAATAACTTGGACTTCAGCCCTGATCTGAACACACAAATCCAAGTCTCAGCCGGAATTCTAACTCTAAACAGACTGACTTGTGCGCCAAAAACTTTGCTTAGGAAACGCAACGCGATCGGCATGTTTTGACAATTACAGGAAATGCATATTTCTAAAGTATAATCTTGTTCCGAAATTGAGAAAGAATAATTCACAGTGGTTCGTTTCAAGATATGGGGACAAAGTTCGGGAGATAATTAAGTCTACTCATTCCAAAACTGGAAGAAAACGATTTTTCGCACAGATAAAAATCAGTTGTTGCAATAGAAAATTAAATTATTATTTCTCGATAAATCAGAAAAATATATTAAAGTATAGGATGAATTACGTTTCTGGGGTTCATTAGTATCAGTAGGCTAAATATGACGCCATTGGATTTACAATGTTGCCAACCTGGTATACAAAGATGATTTTTTTTTTAAATGATACTTCGTCACTTTATTGGAATATTCTTTATTCTTTGTTCGTGATAAACATCATATGTGAAGCACAGAATGCAGTATTGGAAACAATATACTTGGTGAATGTTGAGAATAAATATTTTCAAAGCCCAAAGTTCGTATATGTTTCACAATTCGCAATACTGGATTATGTGCTTGATGTACAATGTGTTTCATCAACAGAAAATAGAAAATATCCTCTAACTTGATGTAAGGTCACTCAAAATATAATAAAACTTTATACCAGGTCGGCCTTAGCCAAAGTTGCCTAAAGGTCTTAAAATAAATTCCAGATTGGCAAAACTGCAAAACCAACATCACGTTTCAACTTCTGACATTTAGCCTATTGATTCAAATCAAAAGATCTAGCCTATATTTTATGATCTATCAAGAAATATTCTTTTAAATATTTTCCATTCTAACAAGTCGGTTGTTGGCTCGGAGTAGCAATGTTCGATTTGTTATAAATTAAGAAGGAAGGGGGGTCCTAAAACTAGAGGTTGCTGGTAAGTTTTAAGATTCTACCTGTTTGGGTAAAAATACAAAGATTTTATCTCTGAAGTTGAAATGGAGGCAACTTCCGATTCTTTCTGTATATTAAGCCACTGTAGGTACAGATATAATTTTATCTCTAGTTGCGGTGATATTCGGAATGAACAACCGGTGATGAAATCCTCATTCACAAGGGAAGATCCCGGTATTCCCCGCTCAGAAAATCGAACACTGCGGTGTAGGACACACTATAGCTCTGAAAACGAAGTGTATTTCGATCCATGTGGAAAACAACTTATTGTTTCGATGTGTGTAATCACGTACTAAAATTTGTGTCCATAATTTATAACCACCCTGTGTAAATATAATATAGAGCTATTAGACAGTAAACACAAATTAAGCGACTCCGCTCAAACCGTGTGGTGTAGTACTGAATATCGTTGACTACAAACTCTGAGGAGTAGTACAGATTCACTCACCTACCAAGGTTTTTTTTTATTATTCTCCTCAAACGTACAAAAGGAATGTGAGGATTGTACATACAATAGGGACCCTGGCTGTTTTCCTCTACATCTTTGCCCCGCATGGTATTGTTTCCTACGGTAACACAATCTCTCAGACTTGTCCATAGCTTCCACCAAAAACATAAATAAAGTAAGTTCAGGTTGCTATGTGACGAAGCTGTAAACAAAGATAGAAAAACTGTAATAACTCTTCTTAATAACCTACTTCATCTTTTCAGAAGAATTGACTAAACTTACAGGAAGCTTAGAGGTTTACATTGTCCCTGGCAAAAAGTTGGTATTTCTACCCAATTTTATTCATTAAGGAAGTTATGGCAACAAGATTTTCTTGTTGTTTTAATCAATTTCAAATGAAAACATTTTATTAAGAGTAACATTTTACAGCATTTAAATGAAACCAAAAGAGGAACATCTAGCCTCGTCCCTGCTATCACTAAAACAACACACACGCGGCGACACTGTGAGCGTTCATCTGGGAATTGAAATTCCTATCAACGCCATTTCTTCCTCCAATTCTCTCCACATTCTCTATCTCTCTGGTTAAGGAATCTCTTAGTATACGTGTTGATCAAGAAGTCAAATGTATTATGTATAGGAAAACAAATTGTCCATACTAACACCAATCGAATAGAATACAAGATCTCATCGCTGGCAATGCCAATAAAAACGAAGCGAGATTCTGTGTTCTGGTTAGGCAGTTTTCACGCAGGATGAAAACAACTAAGCTTGCACTTCTTGGGACATCGCTTTCACGTTACGGCGTCGTCTATACCTATGGAGCAAAATCGTGGATTTCATGAAAGACTGAATAACGAAAGTGAGAACTTTCGAATTGATGACATGAAGGAGAATCGAAAAAAACAACTGGAAGCGTCGAAGGCGCATAATATTGAAGGCAATAAACAAAAGAAAAAGAAAGTGATAAGGACATTGAATACGTACAAATTACATAAAGAGGATGCAATTGAATGTATGGTTGAGGTGAAAAGAGGAAGACGAATCCAGCTTATTGACAATATTAAGGAAAATACACCGTACGCTAAGACAAAAGGGAAGCTCAAAATCGGGATGAAGGCTTAACGTGAAGGGGAAGGACCTGCCGCTTTCGATAGAATATTGATCATGATGATATATAAATACCGTTCACGGGACTACAGGAGTTATTTCACCAATTCCAGGTGTGAAAAAGGCACACTTAAATTGTACCTTTTTTACGTTACAAGAAACAGCAATACAGACCATTGCTTCCAAACAGGGCTGTCAAGTTTCCGTTACAATATTTCCCTCAAAAAACTATTAAACAATCCCGATTTTTGTTAAAATTTTCCGCCTGCTAAGTTTAGTACATTCAAAATTGCTGAAGTGCCAAAAAAGATTCAACAAAATTTCCCTATCTTTTGTATTTTTTCCCTTTACCCTTCGTGTGGAGATTTTCCCGTTTTCCAGAAAATTTCCCTCCATCTAACAGCATTGCTATCAAATATGTTTGCAACTTTTTAATTCAAATGTTTATTTTATCTGATACCCTTTGGAAGTAAGTTTGACATAATAGACAATAGATAAGCAACTAGGAATAAAAGCATAGTGTTCATTATCGGTCTACTAATTTTAATTTCTGTTTCTGAAGTGGTTTTGACTAAACTTGGGTTCGTCAAAAGCTTCTGAATTTTTAATGCTTTCTTATGAAACCACTTTTGAAACGCAAAATGACGCATTTTACTAATATTTTTTTTTAAATTGATTTTTAAGTAATATTTACTAAATTTACAGGGAGTTCAGAAGGATTATTATCATGTCTGAAGAATTGATATTTCTATTTACGTCCGTATCCATAGAACAACACTTATATTATCTTCCCCTTTTATCTACACATAAACTGAATCCTAAAACAACAAGAATTGTGCCTTTAAGTTATTCTCTTTAAATCAAACAGTAATACAAAAATGCCAGAATGCACATTTCTCGAAGAGCTTTCGAGTGCTTTGCCTTGCAAATAAATTTAGGTTAAGATCATCTTTGTCCATTAATAATCTAAATTGCATAGGGAAAGGAGAGAAAATTTGACGATTCCATTCAATATTTAACTGATGATAGTGAATAAAACCAAAGAAACTCACAATCAGGATGGTCGGACATTTGAAGTTCCTCAGCTTCTCCCAGTACCTATCCTTAGAGAACAATATTTGGCTCTAGGAATGCTGGATCAAGCTATTTGGGGCCTCCGCACTATTGACTTTGTTAGGGACCCTGTTACCTGTCCCCTGTGCTTGGCTGTCCTAACATCATTGTGGGCTCCTGGATAAAGACATTTACTGGGGCCCCTACCTGAACAGATACCCATGGAAACGATAAATAAAATTGGATCGTTAGCATAATTCATTATTTGTAAAACAAACCTGCATTCTTTTAACTTTAATCTAGTATTAAAACAAAAATAAACGAAAGGTTTCATCACAAGTAGCTACACAAATCTCAATGCTGTCTGATTTATCACATTCATCCGAATCCGATTAAATATTTAGCACCAAAAAAGAAAGCACATTAAGCACAATAAGGACTTGACACGTAAATCTAAATTCATCCAACCATGAATTGGTCATTCCCAAGTATATCAGATTTAGACACTATTGCACTAAACGGGGGGGGGGGGGGGTTCCCAAATTATGGCACGCATACCAGTACTGGTCCGCGAACATTTGGATATTGGTACGTGAGCTTGGTGAAAAACAACAAACGCGTAACTGACCTAACACATTGTCAATGATTGAACAAGAAAAAATCTTATGTCCAGCCTAAGATTCTTCTAAATTGACACATTCTTAATGAAGTGCATACAATATGTAGTGACAAATGTTATGTATGGGCTTACTTATTTCAAATTTTATTTCAGCAACCCAGGATAAAAGCAAACTGCAATTATGTGGGTGCATGCAAGAACCTGATAATTAACATTTCTTTAGTTTCGGGAAGAACTTGTCCCTTATGGGAAATTGTACAGGATCACAATGTTTTGGACAACCAAATATTGTTCCTGGACATTTTTTTTCTTTTATAGAAAATAGCTGGGCACCTGTAACGTATTTTGGGGCAGTAACTACTTTTTTTTTTAATGCCACTTAGCAGCTCTTACATGCGTCCACAGAACTGTGTTGGTACCAAAACAAAAGAAACCTTTTCAGTAAACTTTCCATTACTAATTCCTGGTACACATTTTTTCAATAAATTTACTCCAATGCTTGAAAACAATGACTTTTCAGTCAACAGTTTAAAAATGTTGTGCAGATGTATTTCAAACAAATAAAAAATAGGTAAAACTATATCTTGTGCGATGTGCACGTGCCGTGAAAGGCGAAGGCGTATATAGGGGATGTGAAGGTAGCTTTACATATAGTCTCGACCTACGGCATGAAGTGAGGTAGGATGGTCAGTTCCACACTCGACCGCCTTTACCTCTCCAGGTAACCAAGAGTACCAAGGACACTCTGGAATTCAATTTGACACACCTGAAAGCGCCAGCTATGGGAGCACTGAAGAAGAATCTACAGCGTCTTCGTTGGGATTTGAAGTCGGACATTCGTATAGTCCGACGCGCTACCGCCTGAGCCACAGAGACTTTTTTCAAACATAAATACAAAGCAAAAATAAAAAAAATAGCCTATTATTTCCTCTTGAAATAAGAGAATTATTCATCAGATAATGTGGGTTTTAGCTATTTAACAAATAAATTAACTACTTTTGTTCATTTCTATTTACTTTTTCATATTGTTGTTCAATTATATTATTCAAGGTATCATCACAGCATTTGCCTAGTGTGATCGGAGAAATCAGAGAAAATATCCGTCAGGATACTTCAATGATTCCGCCATATCTCCCTTTGAGGGGTTTCTCTCCCAAATCGTCGAGAGAACCCCCAACTTAAACATCTTTACAGTCAAAAATCGTCGACAGAAAGCGTGCAAAACTTAACTTGCACACTCCCGATTTTGACTTTACACCCCCAAACTAAAAATCCTGGTGGAATCTCTCGGCACCGGGAATCGATCCCAAGACCTGATTACAAGACAAACACGTTAACGAATGTTGTACCTCGTTGGTATAGTTACTGGCAATATAACTATACAACTTTGAAATATTAGCATTGAAAATTCAGTAATATTACTTGATGGAACGGCGAAAGTATGAATTTCTATCTAAAAATTTGAAAACCCCTGCACTAA
>JAGDQP010061790.1:0-11983 GCA_022664845.1 Lepisma saccharinum
ACTACAGTTAATTCTAAACCTAACTACAGTTAGAATATAGTAATGCTTTACAATCTAATCTTATGAAGAGTTAAGTTCAATTCCTTACTATTTTAGTCATAAATAATACAGAACCATAATATTTAGTGTAACAAAATATCATAATATTACTTACCAATGTCTTCACCGTAAGTACGCTGTCAAGTTCGAAAACAAAATACACACATCTTCAATTGCTGTCTTCATATGAATTGCCTGGAAGGAAGTAGTCAAAATTACAACAATTTTCATAAGTACGAGTAAAGAAAGCCTATATACATATATATATGTTCAAATAACTACATCATGCTTTTATATTCCTAATTACAACTGATTTCGTTAATGTCTAGTTAAATTAGGTTCGATTCACCAGAATTGTATTAAAATAAGAGGAAACCGATGATTTTGGAACTAATTAACATCTTCTTTTTCTTCGTTTACCTGGCATGACTATAATCAGAACCAAACAATATACACAATTCATATAATCTTATTTAGTCAAAGAACAATATTGAGAACATAACACTTTCCAGCCTTTTTGCAAGAATTTCGCAGCTTATTAGCATTAGATGTTCACTATCGCTACAACTATTACTCCCAATGCCATAATAAAATTTACTTATATTATTTAGCCCTATATCCTGATCCAATTAACAAACAACATATATTCTTTATCCGCTGCTCAATTGGTTTACCTAAGACCATAGTGACGCCACAGTAACTTCCTTTGATATTTTGTTGAACGTAAGTGTCGAAACCAAGGCACTGTAGATGATTTTGTGTTGGATATAACCCTGTTGTTCCAAACCTCCTTCGAATATCAAAAACACTTTTATAGAAATACATACATATAATTTTATGTTTGAAGTTAAAGTATAATAAATATTGGAGAACTTACGAAACTATATTTATGGTTTAGATAATCAATTATTATTATTAAGAATAGACAAACATCAAATAAAGTGAATGATAGCTTACATCACGGACACATACCATATTTATCGTTGTCTTCTTACAAATTCATTGGCCAGCTACCAGTTCGAAAAGCACACATTAAAAACTTCCATATGCAGTGGACCACCCTCGGTGGAAATTTTGCATGAGCCACGTAATGTTTCTTCGCTAGAGATGAATTATTGATGCAACAGGCATACAAACGATGCATATAAACCTCCGTCTTTCTCACAAGGCTTTGTACGGTCAATGGCTCAGATGCTAACTACAGTTAATTCTAAACCTAACTACAGTTAGAATATAGTAATGCTTTACAATCTAATCTTATGAAGAGTTAAGTTCAATTCCTTACTATTTTAGTCATAAATAATACGGAACCATAATATTTAGTGTAACAAAATATCATAATATTAGTTACCAATGTCTTCACCGTAAGTACGCTTTCAAGTTCGAAAACAAAATAAACACATCTTCAATTGCTGTCTTCATATGAATTGCCTGGAAGGAAGTAGTCAGAATTACAACAATTTTCATAAGTACGAGTAAAGTAAGCCTATATATATATATGTTCAAATAACTACATCATGCTTTTATATTCCTAGTTACAACTGATTTCGTTTATGTCTAGTTAAATTACGTTCGATTCCCCAGAATTGTATTAAAATAAGAGGAAACCGATGATTTTGGAACTAATTAACATCTTCTTTTTCTTCGTTTACCTGGCATGACTATCATCAGAACCAAACAATATACACAATTCATATAATCTTATTTCATCAAAGAACAATATTGAGAACTTAATACTTTCCCATCCTTTTTGAAAGAATTTCGCAGCTTATGAGCATTAGATGTTCACTATCGCTACAACTATTTATCCCAATGCTATAATAAAATTTATTTATATTCTTTAGCCCAATATCCTGATCCAATTAACAAAAAACACATATTCTTTATCCGCTGCTCAATTGGTTTACCTAAGACAATAGTGACGCCACCGTGACATCCCTTGATATTTTGTTGAACGTAAGTGTCGAAACCAAGGCATTGTACATAATGTTGAGTCGGATATAACCCTGTCTAAGCTAATAATAGTTCTAAACCTCCTTCGAACATCAAAAACACTTTTGTAGAAAAACATACATATAATTTTATGTTTCAAGTTAAGGTATAATAAATATTGGAGAACTTACGAAACTATAATTATGCTTGAGATAATCAATTATTATTATTAAGAATCAAGAAACATCAAATAAACTGCCTGATGAGTTACATCATGGACACATACCATATTTATCTCCGTCTTCTTACGAGGTCATTGAGCTGCTACCAATTCAGAAAGCACACATTTTGTTAATTGGATGTAATTAACAAACAACAAACAACAAACAAAATGGGAGTCCTCTCAGAGTTTCAACTCTGAGAAGTCTCCCATTTTACACTACCTCCGTCTGCTGCAGCCACTGCACACTCCTGTTCCACGACGCCTGACGTAGTATGGAGACCGACCTAACACACCACCACCAGCAGTCCGGCACTGCGGTCGCCACGACACCACTGCCAACCCATACATCTGACGTGTTGCCAACTACAGGTGTTTCCATTATTCTGATAAGCATCTGTATATGTATATGGTGGAGGGATAAGTGACCAGTGTAAATGTGTACAAAGTTTCATATCAATAGCAACATCAAATAAGGGTTGAGATCGCGGAATCCGTTAACAAAACCATATAAATGAATATATAACCGCGAGTGAATGTATGTGTGAAAGTGAAAATGTTAAAAGCGTACGATCGGAGCTGATGAGGAAGAAGAATTGGATCATTACACAAACTTTGTAGATTCAACAACTATTCTACGGCTGCAGTGACCCCCCTCAGAATTCTCTCCACTCCTCGGACCCTCCCCAATCAAAGTATGGATGAGAAGAATGAAAGAAGAAAGAAGAAGATGACTCCTGCAACTAGGGAAAAGACCACTAAGAAGGAAGATGTACGACCAACAGACAGCATCAATAACTAATATCTTATCTCGTTGCAGGACGCAGAAAAGAAGAAGATGCCAGTATTCAAGTCGTGTGTTGTCATGTGTTGTCCTGTATCGTCTTGTCTAATGTGTGTTATATGTTTAAATGTATGTATGTTCTTTTATTTTAATAAAATTAGTATATAGTAGATAGGGAATCCCCCCAAGGAAGATCCAAAAGATCTGGAACAAAGGCCAGGAGAATATTCTGGATGCCTGGCCAAAAGTCCGTCCCCAACCCCAGAGGTCTCTGACCGATGGAACACAGGAGCTTCTTGGTTTGCCGGAATTCCAGCAATCCAAGAATTTCTAGGGACATGGCTGCCCCAAGGCAAGGAGCTCAAAAATAAGCGTGATGTACGACCTTGAAAGTACACAACTTGGCTTGTGTAAAGGATACAAAGAGGCAGGGGTGGTATGCGGGTCCCCCTAAATAAAAAAATAAATAAAAAAAAATAATGGGCAACAATAAATACTGGAACAAAGTTGAAAGCGACGAACAGAGTTAAGGCAGCGCTGGAAATCATCCTCAAATGCATTGGACAGAACTGTGGCTAAATATGAATTGCAGGCAGGGTTGCAATTAAAACACGATTTTTATTAAAAACAAAACATATGTTTAAGATATGTTTTAATTTTTTCGTTTAAACACGTATTTTATAGACCTCAGAAAGAGCTTAAAGCCTTTAAAACATTTTAAACATTTTCTTAAAAAAAAAAAAAAAAATGGTACGGGTTATGATAGGTACTTCATCTGGAGTAGCCTCTATAACGTTTGAATCGCACTTTCGGTATATTCATAAGCACTTACTAGAAATTGTAGGTTCCATTTTACCAAATTTGATGGAATTTGCTATTTATTAAAATTCAATGACAAATCTATTAATTATATAAAAGGTAAGAAGGTAAAGGTATATCCGGTGCAATGCACACGCACCGTGAACAGCGCATGGGGGATATGGAAGTAAGAGTCCACATATTTTCGACCAACGGCACTAAGTGAGGTGGTCCATCGGGATAATTTTTTTTCTTCAGAGCCTAAGTAAAATTTATGAGCGATGTCCCAAAAAAGAAAACTGGTTTTAGACCATAATGGGGGCCATGTTTGGTCGAAAATTGGTTAAAAGTATATTTTAAGAAATATATTTTAATGAGCTCCCACGTACACCACCTGTCCTTCCGGACAAATTGTATATTATTCCTGATGTTATAAATAAAACTTATAGCAAAGTCCCCTAAAAACAAAATTGTCGTTTTCCAAAATGTGCGGCTAATTTTGGTGAAAATTTTGTCAAAGACGTATTTTATTTCTCTTCTCTTTCCAAAAAGTACTTGAGTTTAAAGAAAAATGTTTGAAACCACTTAAACTTCGAAATTGGCACTGTGTTATTGTTTCGGTCCACAGAAATGGTAATTATACGATAAACGACCCTCAAAATTGGGAGTTTGAACGCCCGAATATGGGGAACAGAAAAATGGAAGCTTATAAAGTAGGTTGCATGAAGTATCAAATGAAAGGATTTTTTGATTGAATATCAATATAATTAATTTTGTTTAGATAGGAATTTTAGGGATAGCAACAACACAAAATGGTATCTATTTTTGGTTGAAAATTGATCAAAGATCTTTTCCTTTGACTTTTTTTAAAAAAAGAAAAGGCATATTCCCGTTAAGAAAAAACAAAAAATCTGCCTTGAAAACAGGCACTTCGTTACTTATTTTGGCCTGAAGAAATGGTAATTATATCATAACCCTCTCCCAAAATTGGTAAAAAAAAAAACTTTGGTAAACTTTATTTTTATATGGGCCAGTCTAGTAACTTTGGACTTCGGCCCGTCACGATTCGCCCATTTACAACCAGTTAAAATCCACACCCATGCCCCTGCCGGGACTCGAACCCGGGACCTTCGAGCCAATGACCTACCGCCGCAGACCGCTCGACCACCCGGCCGGCCCCAAAATTAGTGATCTGGAAGCCAGAAAAGGAGTTCCTGAAAAATGAAGATTTTCTTGAGTGAGTCATATTATGGGGCATACGATGAAAGGATTTTTTCCAATTGAATACAAATATGATTTATTTTATCAGAAAAGTATTTTGGGGATTCCACATTTATACTAAAATGAAAACAAAAAATGGTGGTCATTTTTCTGTCTAATCAGTTTCATTTTTGCTATAAATTTGGAATCCCAAATTTTTTTCTGAATAAAATAATTAATATTTATATTCTGTTGGCAATCCATATATTTGGAACCTCACATGACCTACTCATAAACATCTTTCATGCATCGAGGTTCCCCACCCCTTTTCTAGACAAGAGGTTACCAACTTTTAGGAGCCGTTGTCGCAAATTTCTATATCTTTGGTCCAAAACAAGTAACGCAGTGCCGGTTTTCAATTGAATTAGAATTTAGTGTTAAGGCCTTTAGGCAACTTTGGCTCTGGCCGGATGGATTATGATGGGATGAATTGGTGGAATGACGACAGTGGGAGGAAGCGGGAGAACCCCGAGAAAACCAAGGTGTACGGGACATGGGACTGATCCTACAACCCCAAGCACCACAGGTGAGCTCTCTACTATTTAAAAAAAAAACAATTGGCCTAATCGTCTTTAGTATGTAATGTTTTCAACTGTTCTAAGCTGCGTATGATGTTGTATGTTAAAACATGCTCACAAACATCCATGCCCGGGGTGGGATTCGAACCCACGATCCCTGAGTCAACAGACTACCGTGATAGACCGCTTGACCACCCGAATCGGCGATCCAATTGAGCCACCGCGGCCCAGCCGGTTTTCAAGTTTCAGTAATTTTTATTTTCCCCCTTCAACCAAAGGATTATTTTCTTTAACATAGAAAACTCTTTTCCATTTTTTTTTGTTTAAAAAAAGAGATTTTGACCCATTTTCAATTGAAAATGTCCGCAATTTTGGTAATAAACAGTTTCATGTTTGTGAAAACTGCTATACATTTCGAATCCTTAATTCCAATCCGTAAGCACCGAATATTAAATGATTATCAAATCTGTGTAGTTACTCACTAATGCCCCTTTCCTCTTAACATAAACTAGAGATTAGCCCGTCACCGGGAAAAAGAAGTTCTTTTTAATTGAAAGTGAATTGGCTAACCTGTAGTTGGCTAAAACTACGTAGCCTACTCAAAGTAAAGAACACCCTCCTTAAGTCGGAATCTTATTTCAGACAGGTTTTGGTTCCATAGCACATGCCCCGTCTTGAATATTTTTTAAAACTTTTTTTTGCTCTAGAAACTAAACAACACATCGGAGGAAAGAATGGATGTGATTTTCGGACTTCCTCGCTTATTTATTGTTATTAAAATTGATGGGTTACCCGAACCTTCCGCCTACCTTACGTTTTTAGGTGCGACACACTAATTTTTGCAGATTGATTTTTTTTTCAATTTCAAGAACGAAAAGAGATAGAGCAAAGTAATCACAAGAAGCAGATATAAGTCCATGAAGTTTTTCTCTTCCTAGCAGTTTCTCACAATACATAAAAAAGAAAGAACTGTACTATGAACCTCTTGTTTCATGTTTTAGATAGCAAATTAATATTTTGTGCTTCTAGCATTCAACCGATAAAGATCTAACAAAACAACGAATTTTATGTTTCCACCCGGCTCACGGTGCCATAATACTGATTATTTTGGACACTAGAATTCATACTGGAGAAATTGCATATGTTTTATTGGTAAATATATAACTATAAAAATACGCTCGTACCCTTAGAAATAATACGATTCTTTCAAAGAAGAAAAATAAAATTTAACATGTTGTAAACACGGCTTAAAAATAGTTTAAACAAAATGTTTAAAATAATCACGCCTCTGCTCAAAACACGTTTAAAACATTTTGTAATAAACATTCCAACCATGATTGCAGATAGAAGATAGGTAATTACTGTTGCTCCTCAAAAGGATATTTGACCTCAAGGTAAAACGTAGCAAAACTGTTACTGTTAATAACATAGTGACGACTACTCCGCATCTTTGCAAATAAAAGTAGTATCCGTAGTATATCCCTCGTCCTACATGTGTGCATAGGCAGACGAAGAGGAAAGAAGCCTCGGTTGCTTGTAGTATGCGAAGTACTTATTCAAAATTTACATCCTGGCAGATGTGAATAACTCTATTAGGTAGAGAGCTCGCTTCGCATTCAAGAGGTCCATGGTAGGCCACCGACCATACTGACCTAGATTGCCCAGAGATTTCCCCAGTCACACCTGGCAAATGCCGAGCATGGTACCTTCAACGTAGGCAATTGCCGACTCTCTCCTGCATTCTTTCCCCTACCTTATCGAGGTATTACCTGGCCCTGGCCTTAGACCGTAGACCAGTTTAAAAACTCCAATTTTTGCTAGTGTAGAGACCTGGACTATTTTAAAGTGGAAATTACACTACACAATATCAGGAAACATAAGGAAAGAAAAGAGAGAGAGAAAAAAACGATCACCTCCAATAAATTTAAAGTTCGTCGATGATGAGGATTGGGATTATGTGTTTTGTGACTCTAAACTACAGTGATGATGTCCTAAGAGAAAACGAGCTGAATTGGCCCAGATCAGTTGTTGTATTATTGGTATCCTGTGTGGTGCCTTAAATCCTATAATGATCAAGAGCGTATTTATATGTGCGATGGTTTTTAAAGTGGCAGTAGTGACAGCGAGGGAAGAACAACACGATTTGTCATCGCACTTAATATGTTTAGGTCGCTAAACCATATTCTAGATTTTATTCAATCTTTTTGGGTATTTTCCTTACTTTGCAACAAATTACGTGAAATCGGTTAATCCAAAAGGTCCTAAACTTGAATTTGGGTCTCATCTTCTTTGAAATATTAGCACTGTATTCTGCCTTAAGTCCTTACTTGAGTGTGAATGTTTATTACATTCAGTGAATAAGTCATTTAGGCTTACAGTTTTACGTTGTACATTTTTGGATGCCACTCCGTAGCATAGGCGACTATTATGAATCAATATAACATCGAATAAAATCAAGTTGGCTACAAGTTTTTGATTAATATGATTAATTGATGTGTCTATTATTCACATACTCACGAAATTACCAATTCTATCAGAGAACAATGTTTCACAGTAACAGTCATACATAACTCTTGTGAAGATGATAAAGATATCAGTAATTTCTCCTAGGCTGTAATCAAAGTATCAAACTTAATCTCTGTCAGTACCTTATTCAAAGTACTGCAATAAGTGTCTTAAAGGCAAAATATCAAAACACTTTCCATGCCACGAAATTGCCCAGGTTTACCGTAAAATGTATTGCTAAAACTAAGTCTGTAATAATTTTAATAATTAAACAAAGGCCAAATAAGTATCTAAAGTTTTATCAATAAGAAATATTGATAGGAGCAGGTACAAAGCTGTATCAAAAAATTCTGGACTAGCCCGCCAAGAGATTTTAGAACAGGATTGCGCTCGCAATGAAAGTAAGCTGCAGTCTAGATAAGCCAGTGTGACAAGTGACGCTGTGTTAACATCAGAACTTGTTATAGTGGTGTTTATGTGATCAAATGTATGTGGTATTCTGCGATTACACACAGACAAAAATGTGGAACAACTAACCAATGTGATATTTTGTGTTAAACTGGGGAAATCATCCTTCGCGACAGTGCTTCGCCAAGCTTACGGCAACGAGGCAATAAGTTGTACACAATATTACGAGTGGTACAGGCTATTCTAAAGCTGAACAACGTCCTCTGAACACCACGAGGGATCTGAGGAATCTTCCACGCGTATTATCTCCGAAAATGTGCAAAGAATTCTGGAACTTGTGTATGCGGATCGTCGAAGGACAATCAACGATTTAGTAGAAAGTGTTGGTATGTCCGACGGACCAGTACAGACAATCCAATGCCGGAATTGAACATGCGCAGTTTGTCCCCTGACTGCTGAACCCTGTGCAAGAGAAACATCGCTTCGCAGTGTGTCAAGATCTCCGTGAGCGTGCCGTGGAAGAGCCATCCTTCACGTTCAGCTTCATTACCAATTATAAGTTCGGGTTTACAGGACCTACTCTGAGACAAATTGGCAATCTTCTCAATGGAAGTGCCATCATCTCCACGAGAAAAAGGTGAGAATGAGCTGCAGCTAAATGAATATCATCCTCATCGTGTGTTTCGACATCCCCTCTTCATCACGAATTCGGCTCCCAGGGCCAGATCTTCCGCAGAGTGTTACTGCGGCATTTGAGGGAAAATATTTGGCGAAAGCGACCGGCCCTGTGGCGCACGAAGAATTAGATTCTACTGGACTAAAATGCACTCTGTTACCGAGCACTCCTCGTTCGTGAGTTTGTCGCCAACCACATTTTATCGCTTCCGCTCCCGCCTTACTTGTCAGATTTAGCTTCTGCAAACATCTTCCTTTTCCCAAAGATGAAACTGATTTTGAAAGGTCACCATTTTTCCACCGTCGCGCAGTGGTCTCAATGATAAATCTAGGTGGGAAAAAGTCGATATTTTGACCATGATAGATTTGTTTGATAACTATACTGTCCAAACCAAGGTAAGTCAGCTACCTGAGACCGTGATTATTTTGTGATAACAATACATGAAATGCTGGGAAGGAGATAGGTAAAGAAGACAATTGCCTTCGTCCGTTTTCTGACTGGGTGTAGTAGGCCAAACTTTTTCAATTGACGAACAATCGTTTAATGTCCGATTTTAGTAATATTTGGTTTAATGTTAAGTCATTATGTGAGAATGATGGTGCACGAACTTGTGTGTGTAATACATTTTTATTAGATATTTAACATACGAATTCATTGCAACACCTATATTTTATATAATATATGTGAAAAGTAGAGTATAAAAGTTGACATCTGAGGTTACCAATGGAAATTTATTTTTATTTATGTAGGTGTGTCCTTCCTTCATCTATTTAAGCCGTTTTAGCAGTAGAACCTTGCTTATTTTATTGCTTTCCTTGTTTAGTAGATATAGTTAATCAACCTATGAAGCTGCAATTAACCCATCATGAATTGTTGAAAGTCTTTTGTGTCAGTTGGACCAAGCCAAAGAAACAACTTGGAACTGGTAATAGAATCAATTATCAATGGAGAACAAATTTCCTCTGGAATTGCACTCCTACGTGCGTTGATCAGGTCTCTAGAATTTTTTTTACATATTGTGTATCGACTCGATATCAAACATTGCCAAGTACAGCAAAACGACAATTAAAAATAGAACAAAGGACGAAACAGTTATATATATAAGAACAGCTAAAACATAAATTGGTTCTGCTAGCGAATATTCCAAAATCTGGAACTGGTAAGAGTCGACCAATGATGAGAGTTCCGCTAGCTACTTTGCTAATTTACTGATCACCACACCCATTTCAGTTGTAAACCAATAACGTTTAGAACCCAGATCATATTAAGAACAATTACTACTGTTTGTGCTATTAATGTAGAAACATTTCAAGAATATACTACTAAACAAGCAGAACTATTTGGAAGCTTGAACGATTGGTACCATATGCCTGGAACCATGCCTACAATCCTAATTCATGACGCAATTATTGTAAATTCAGCAATCTTTCCACTTGCAATGCTTTTTGAAGATGTCAAAGGGGCTAGAAATATGGATTTGCGTAATTGGATTGTATTTTTTAAAAGCGCATCAATCCACAATTGAGCTATCTTTAGTTTTGCAGTGTTTTAAAAACTGTAGTGATATCTGCATGTATTAGCATTAAAATGGAATGAAAAATCTATGCTTTATTGTGACCTGAAAGCTCCTAAAAGAGGACATCAGTTAAGAACTCATTCATGAGAACATTAATTAATTTATTAGAAAAAGTATCCATCAAGTGCAATGAAACTAAGAATTTGTAAAAACTAAATCGTTATTTTGGTCACGAGTACTGATAACATTTTAAAGTGGTCTGTGAACAATGAAGGAGAATGACTAAATTTATTGTCAATTCATGATTTTTGTCTCACTGGAAACTCAGTGTTACAAAGTTTAAGAAAATGTAAATGATAATGTATGGAATCAACATTATGTTAGTTTAGAAACATAATGCGCATAATGGAAACGATTGAGAAATAAAGGGAAATAAATCTGGATTCTGTGCTTTTTTTTTCGATTTTTTAAAAGGACATCAGTCTGCAACTTTTACTGACCAATGACATATTCACATATTGCGATAGCGATACAATCTCATGACAGGAAGCTTTACTAGCAAATTTAAATCCACGATGGTTCTTTCTTATACTCATTGACATAATTGAATACCTGAACTGCAAAAGTCCACTTTTTCGTATTTTCATTTTTTCTGTTCGTCGGCATCTATGTTCCAAGAGCTATCCACTTGCATAAATATTACGTCCTAATCCCACCACAGAAACCCTTTTTAATACAAAAAATATATGCTGAATAGGATAACATACAAAGATCTTAGATTGTTTTTTTACCTCCTGAAAAAATGCTCCGGTGGACTTGGGATGTTCTGCAATTCAGGTCTTCAATTCTTGTGATTCGGAGGGGTCCTTCCTGTAAGTTTGTTACTTTTAGTGCTGCAATGAAAGTTACAAAGCAGCGATTAGGAATGGTTAATGGAATGGTAGCAATAGATTGGGATTTATTTTTAAATTGTATTGTTGGAATTTCTGTTTGTTTTGTGATTTATTTATAATGAATCTTGTAGGGGGGTGGGAGTGAAATTAGAAGGGAATATATTAGAGATAATATAATAAGTCTTACAAGGATTAATGGAGAAAGAATTACTTTAGTATTGACGTAAAATTTATCGTTTAAGCCTAATCTGGTTATGTAGATAAATAGGCATATTAGTAATTAGAGGGATTCTAATAGTGTTGTAATTATTAAGCAGGTGATGGTTCTTGATAATTAGTTAAATTCTACGGAATACAGATGCAGGTTGAGTGAATAAAGAGAAAGGTGAAAACCATTCAAATTATTAATAGAAATTCTATTAATAATTTGAATG
>JAGDQP010061791.1:0-11983 GCA_022664845.1 Lepisma saccharinum
TCACCACTCACACACACGCACACTACTTCTTGAGCGTCTCTTGCTGCTGGGTTCCTGCAGCAATGCACCCACCACAACCCCGCTGGGCTGGTTTCCAGCGGTCACACACTCGCTCACTTTTACTCATATTCACTGATCTTGAATTTATTTAGCTTGATTTTATGCGCTATTGTTGGTTTATTATTTTTATTTTTGTGTGGAGTTTAGTTATTGGTTTATTTTTAGTTCGCTTAGGCTATGCCATTCAGTTTCGGATTGTTCCATCCCGCCTGCTAATACCGAAGTTCGCGCTCGTCGAACCAGTCGCGCACACTCGTCGCTCTCGATGTCCGCGTCACGTTTCCCTCCATGTGGTATCAGCTCCCTAACCTGTTTTCTATTGGTCAGCATCTGGTCTTCGCCGCTCCTGGCCTCGGTCGCCCTCGGATATAAATTTTCTTCTGTGATACTCTGTTATTTTTTGTGCTATCTCCTGGAGCACAATCGCCAGTTCTGGTGTTCTTAGAACTTCTTCGATTTCCGTATCCTCCAGGAGAATTCTTTGTTCGCCAACCAGGTTTTCTATTTCTTCGCATTTTAGCATTACGTGTTCCGGGGTAGCGACCGACCCACAGGCGCGACTCCACTATATTCATGTCCTTTGGTTTTTGCCTGAATGGGCCATGTCGCGTGAGGAAGTGTAGCATTCCTCCCGTAATCTCCACGTCAAGCTCCATCCTGCCAGCCACGTCCGGTATTATACTGTACAATCTTCTAGCTTTCGGGCATTCTTGCCATATATGCTGCCATGCATTGGTTAGTATTCCCTGCACATCCTGCTTGTTGTCTACAGGAGCATGTAGGATCCTAGTGACTTTTTCGTTATTTTTCATTTTGATCCAATACATAGCACATAGCTTTTTGACTTGTAGGTGAAATGGCAGGGTTTCAGTAGCCACCTGAAGTGCCTCCACCGGCGTTGTTCTGTATGCTCCTATGAGTCTTATCAGAATCTGCCTTTGAGCGCGGTTTATTGTTTGACTTTGTCTAACATCGTCCATCCGGTGACTCCAGACACTGGCGGCGTATCCGACTAAAGATCTTATGATGACGTCATGGTACAACTTAACAATTTTGATCGGTATTCTTAGTTCTTTTGTCGCAATGTTTACTAGTTTGTGTGCTGTTTTGATTCCTTTGCTTGATATTAGTTCGGTGTGTTTTCTGAAGTTTAACCTTTCGTCAAGTGTTAGTCCTAAATATTTAAAAGTTTGTACTCTCTTAATTGTTTTATTATTGATTTTGATTATAGATCCTCTGTTAAGATTAAATTTTCCTTTAAATAGTACAAATTTTGTTTTCTCTGCTGAGACTGTTAATTTATTATTACTGCACCATGACGTCATTTCTCTTGTGACTGCGTTAGATTTCCTTTCTATCTCCAATCTGCTGTTTCATTTTATTACCACCGCCAGGTCGTCTGCAAACCCTACCATCCGTTCTACCTCTTGCAGTTCATTAAACATCTCCAGACATGGCTGGAAGTTTAGGTTCCAGAAGATCGGCCCCAGAAGCGACCCCTGAGGACATCCTCTTGTCGGTCTTTTGCCCACAACTCCATCGGCCGTACTCACTTCTATTCTTCTATTATTAAAATAGTTTTTAATCACTTTCCAAATTTTTGTGTGGATTTTTAGATTTTTTTATCTCTCTCATCAGAGCTGGCCACCACAGGTTGTCGGATATGTCAAAGAATATTCCTATAGGATGTTTACACTCATCATTATTAAGTTGCTGAATTTTGTTACAGAGCTCGTTGATGGCGTCTTCAGTAGATTTATTTTCTTAAAACCAGATTGTAAGTTACATTCATTAATATTTGTCCTTTTATCTTTCCTGTGATTACTTTTTCGAATATTTTGGTTACGACGTTTAGCAGGCAGATAGGTCTATATGACTTAGGGTTTGTTCTATCATTATCCTCGCCTTTCAAGCGTATAAATAACCAGCTTTGCTTTCTTCCAGGAGTTGGAGAAGGTGCCTTGTTCTAAGCATTCGCGAAAAAGCCTTACGAGGTATGGCGTCCAGATATCTTTGTTTTCTTTATAGATTTTGTTCTTTATATCGTCTGGGCCTGGGGCCTTTCCATTTTTAAGACTTTTTATAACTTGTTCAACGTCCCAGTTTGTGACGATGAGCTCTTTGTTATTTTCTTCCTCTTGCTCGGGGTTGTAGGTCTTGGATGCTTCCCTCGTGAGTGTATTCTGCTCATTATCCTCATTTTCTAAATCATCGGGGAACAATTTTGCTAAGAGTAGCTCTGTGGTATCCTTCCAACTGGTGGTATACTGTTCATTATCGTTTTTCAAGGTGTTTAGGGTACCTTTCGTTTTTATTTTACTCATCACAATCCTATATGGTGTTCCCCATGGGTCTAGATGAAAATTATATTCTATGAATTTGTTCCAGGTTTTTCTTTTGTGTTCGTTCTTTCTCGAATTGTTGTTTGATTTCCCTTTACTTGTTTAGCCTGATTTGCGTCAACTCATGGTCTCCAGCCGCTCTATAACTTCTGGCTGCTTTCCTTTTTCTATTTAGCTTATCTAATCCCGCTGTCCAATAAGTTTTCTTCTTTTTAGTTTCGCCTTTTTTATTTGGGATGGCTTCTTCGAAAGCTCCCTTTGTGACCAGCTCTAGTTCCTCTGTCAAGTTATCAATATTACAGTTTCTGTCAATCTGTGGTAAGTTTAATCAGTTATTATTTTTTTCCAGTTTATTTTTTTTACATTATATTTAAATACTGTTTTGTCTTCTTGATCCTCTTCATGATGCTAGTTTGAATTATTGGAATATCGTCAAAATTCGAAATCGAGGTAAGACTGAATTTGGATTTGCTACCTCTGAAACGCAAAGTTTTCTGCTATGTGTGCGCGTGTGTGTGTTATTGTAGTTATGTACTTTAGTTGTGGCGAGTGTTATTGCATATACAGACTTACATACATTTCTGTATTCACAAATCCACATTTTCTGTATTCATGTAAAAATTATACTTCTTTGTTTATTAATAATTCACCATGCTCTCCTTAGCAATTATTTCTGGTGTGTTCCTGCTTGATTTGCTGTTGTCTTTGTTGGAAGTCCCTCTAATCTGAGGCAAGGTTACACTTTTAGAGATTTCACACTCTGATAAGGTGCCCATCTAGACATGTACGGAAACGTGCTGGTGTTATGTCGACGCATGTTCCTGTCATCTTATGTTATTGTATGCTGTACGGAAATGAAACAGATTTTAGACTTTACGGATATGTGCTGTCCGGATCTGTACAGCCGGAAGAAGCGAAAAACTCATAAGAATGATGTTCGTCTGTTGAAACCTAAATTCTTGTGTTTCTTGATAAATCATAGGTAAGAAAGAAAGAAAGAGAGGGAGAAGGAGAGAGAGAAAGAAAAAAAAAAGAAAAAAGCTAATTGAATTTCTTTCTGAAGTACAGTTTACATTTTATGCTATTCCAAGGTAACCATCGACGTCATTGTGATTGATGATATTTCGGCAAGTTTGTATTTTGAGCACCAGAGAGAGTTGAAACATTTTTAGTTCCTTGGACAAGGTCTACTGAACTAGAAACGTAAATTCTAGGCAATATGTTTCAAGGTAGCCAGGGAAAGCAACGTTTACTTTCTACTAATACTAAATATATATATATTTATTGTATCACAGAAGAAACATTTAAAAAGCATATAAAACCCAAGAGAGTCTCCCATCCGGGTCTTTTGCTGGTTACAATTTGTACTAGCAAGTAATCAATCTTGCTTGTTGCATTAGCAAACAATCTTTACAAAACCAGAAATTTGAAAAGATAGTCAACACCAATTGACGTCGTTCAGGAAAAGAATGTTTTCAAGATTATTACCCTAGCACTCTCTTGACTTCCACCAATGAGCCTTTTCTCTGTTTCACGAAAAGTTATATGTACCTTTAAAAAATAATAATTTTACTTAAATTTTTAAGGCCTTTACACTGTATGTACGAAATTCCAGCGAAGTCACAGGAAGAGGAATTGAATCGATTATTTGTTGTCATATGTCCATTTTTACATTCTTTTCTTTAGTTGACAATGGTTCGCGGTGTCCTCAAATCTTCCAACGTTAATTTAACTCATTTCCCGACATTATACAATAATGCAATTTCGCACAGCAACGTAACAATACAATATTCCATAAACAACATAAATATATTGCTGAAATGTATTGACGTGCTTTAGATCCGCTCCGTGATTTAATTAGTTTTGAGTGATATAATTGTAATGTACATTATGGTGACGAATCCATTAATTTGATCTGATAATCGTTAACGAATTCGTAGTGTTTTGGATTTAGTGATGTGAATTGATTTTTAACTTTGTTATGTTTTGTTGGAGCAGCTGTTGCTTTTGTGTTTTAGTGTGATGTTTTGCTGCCGTTATCACAACAATTACATTTCAAATATTTGAATGTGTAATGGGTTTTACTTCGCTTAAATGATTCTTGGTTTCCTTGAACGATATCTGCTGCTTCACCGAACTTCCTTAGTATTCTCCCACATGATTCATCCTTTATCTCTCATGTGAATGAGGGCACGAGTGTTGATTCTGTAGCGTCTTTGGGAACCACAACAGTGGATTCAACGGATAATGTATTATCCTCTAGTGTTTATGCCTTGTTGCCGAGGAGTACAAATGAGGCTTCTTGCTCTCATTGCGGCAAATGTTTTGCAAGTGCAAGAGGACTCTCATGTTGGCAAAACTCATCAAGATTCTAGTAGAACGAGTGTCTCATTCTCTTTTACTCCTGTTCTCCTTCCGGCATCGTCTTCCAGTCTAGTCCACACTCCACAGCAATCCCAATATGCTCAAGTTCTCGCTATCTGAAACTAAGAAGCTTCTTAGTAGATTAAAGTCCTCTATTACCCTTCTTCGTCGAGTTCCCAGAGGTGCACGTTCTGCAGTGGCGGATGCTCTCCATGCAGTGATTAGTCAGGCGGTCAGAACAAACGATGTAAATACCTGGATGGACATTTTCTTCTTTCCTTATGCTGTTCTGCGCGTACCACAACAGTCTGATCGTGTAACTAATCTCACTACTTGGGTTAAGCAAGGAGTTCATTGTTGGCTCGACAATCATCATGTCATTCCTTGCCCTTCAACAAAACGACGGAAAACGAGCTCATCTACTGATTCTTTCAACATCAAGATTGTTGATGGAAATATTCGTGGTGCAGTTCGCTTACTTACCTCCGACGACATAATAGTTGCACCAGACGACAGTATTTTGAAAGATTTAAAGAAAAAACATCCACCTCCATCTAGTTCTTTCATTTTGCCGGATCCTCCTCCTTCTGCTTCCTTAATATCTCGAGTGTCTGCCTCCGAACTCTTGAAAGCTATCAACTCTTTCCCTTCTGGATCCGCAGGTGAATTGGATGATCTTCGTCCTTCGATTCTCAAAGATATTTTGATGTGTAATGATGTTGACTTAAAAGATCAACTCATTACTTCTTTATGTGATTTTATTTCTATTATCTCTTCTGGAGAAGTACCTATAGATGTACGTCCAATTTTCTTTGGCGCCACCTTGATCGCCTTAAAAAAGAAGTGTGGAGGCATTCGTCCCATTGCGATCGGTAATGTGTGGCGTCGTCTGACAGCAAAAGTTATATGTTTTCGAATTCGTGATTCCATTAATACTTTTCTATCCCCTCACCAATTAGGAGTATGTGTTCCTTACGGTGCCGAGGCTGCTGTCCATGTCGCTCGTGTTTACTTTTCATATCATCCTCGTCCAAAAGCCGTCATAAAGCTTGATTTTCGCAATGCCTTCAACGAATTAAATGGCGATGCCATGTTGAAGGTGGTTCAAAAAGATTTCCCGTTGATTTATCATTATGTTTATCAGTGTTATTCTCAACCTAGTAATCTCTTTCTGGGTGATGATATCATTTTATCTCAGCGTGGAGTCCAACAGAGTGACACCGTCGGGTCTTCTCTTTTTGCAATTTCGCTCAAATCTATCGTCAATTCAATAGCAACCTAATTGATCTTATGGTATTTAGATGATGGCACTATCGCGGACGATCCAGACCTAGTTCTTTCTACTTTACTTAACATTCGGGGTGCATCTTCAGAAATTGGCTTACATCTTAATTTTTCAAAGTGCGAAGTTAGTTTTCTAAATGTTCAGCAAGACCAGAACGATGCTCTATATTAAAAATTCATGGACGTGGCTCCTGGAAGAGTCATTCTTACAGAGTTACGATTGTGTTTTACAGGCAGGCCTCGAATCGAACCTTAATTGTTCTTTGAGTGGCAAGGCTTGGTTACAGCTACTCGACTGTCCGTTCGGTCAGGTGGACTTGGCATTCGTCGGGCCATGGATTTGGCATTTCCGTCCTTTTTAGTGTCTTTCCATGGCTCTCGTCTATCCTTCCACTGGGCCTTTGCCTCTACCCGGACGCCTCTATTCAAGATTGTTCAGCAAAATGGTCTACGTTAAGTGGATTAAATTCTCCTCTTTTGGATGTCAATAGCTCTCAGTCTTCTTGGGACGATCCTATCATCAAACGTACACAATCGCAGTTACTACAATCCGCTACTTGTCTTGAAGATCAAGCCAGGCTACTAGCAGCATATTCACCTGAGTCAGGTGCTTGGCTCCAAGCTTTACCTTCTCCTCCTCTTGGTCTACATCTTTCGAATGAAAGCTTCCGTGTTGCTGTTGCCTTACGTTTAGGAGCAGACGTCTGTGTACCTCACCGCTGTCCAGCCTGTGGAGCATTCGTGGATAAACGGGGCCTTCATGGTCTCTCCTGTGTCGAGAGTGCTGGTAGACACACGCGTCATTCTAGTGTCAATGATGACATCCTCAGAGCTCTAGTTTCTGCTAATGTACCATCGGTATGAGAACCATCTGGCTGTAGCCACTCCGACGGTAAGAGACTTGGTGGAATGACACTGGAGAAGAGGAAGACCTCTATTATGGGATTTCACCTGCGTTGATACTTTTGCCATTTCAAATGTTACTCATTCTTCTTTGAAAGCAGGTGGTGCAGCTACTCGTAGAGAGGCCGATAAAAATCGGAAATACTCTAATCTACTTGCTCAGTTTATTTTTGTTGCGATTTCAATTGAATCAAGTGGTACTTGGGCACGGCAGGCCTTAATTTTATTAAAGAGGTTGGTGGGCGAATACAGATCGTTTCGGGTGATGCCCGCGCGACCACCTTCCTAATCCAACGCATCAGTATCGCAATTCCGAGAGGGAATGTATCTTCTATTCTTGGTACGTAGCCTCCTGGGAAGGCATTAGATGCAATTTTCCTCCTTTAAAGTTGTTTTTTAAAGATTTTATTCAAACTTTGTTTTTAAAAAAGTAACAGTACAAGTTGTATATAATTGTATTCAATATTATTATGAATTGTTCAAAAAGATAGAATGTTACTGCACATAATCAGATTATATTTTTATATAATTGTATATTAATTAAATATGCATGTATTAAAAAATATTCAAAATATGAAATAAATATATTGTTACTTTCATATATTTCTATATTTTAAAAGCATATTTTATTATTATTTTTTAATATGAATTTCTTATCATAAAATAAATACTAGCCAGCAATGATCTGTCGTTTGACTGGTTGCTGAATACTTTAGGATTTGGTTCACAAAATATTAGCTTGAGAAAAAGTATCCAAACACTGAAATAACAAAAAAAAAAACCTTTTTAAAAACATGCTTTTCTTAAACAATTTGTACTAAAAAGTAAACAATAATTTTATTTATGCATAACTAAAAAGAAAAGCATGGGGCGCGCCAATTGAAGAATTTATACTGTGACTGTATATGAGAGATCGCCCCATGCTTTTCCTTATAGTCATGGATAAATAAAATTATTGTTTACTTTTTAGTATGAATTGTTTAAGAAAAGAACCAGGCCAATGCCTGGATGGCACCTTCATCATAGGCCCTTGCCGACACCTTTCTGCATCCTCTTACCTTCCCTATCCCAGCCTGAGCCTTAGATGCCTAAAGACCATAAATAAAATTCAATTAATATGTTCATTTGCTGAAGAGAGGGAACGTACATTCTACAAAGTTTCTGCCGAGTAATGAAACTTTTGTTTTATTATTCATAAAGGAAAGTCGGCCAGCAAACCAGCTTTTTTTTTTTTTCCTGCTGTAAAATTTACGAAGTGCACATCTGCCCTTTTAATAATAAACGATTCAATTGTGTCAGCAGCTGCAGAAATATGTGAATGCCATGACTCTTCCAACGGATTAGCCACAGGCAGTCATTTTGAACAACTTTTCTGACATCTCACAAGACAAATCATTCATGACAGTGCACTGTGTTCACAATAAATTTTATGATTTTTGTTATCAAAATTTAATGTCACAATAGCATATTTTCCTTAAAGTCTATTTGTCTGCTTCATAACGCTCAAATGAAGCGATTGCGGACACAGAATGGTGTGGTCAAATTTCATCAGTTTTGTTCAGACAACCTGTCCATTATCTGTGAAACATTACATGATTTTCACTTTGTATATAACTTATACATGCATCGATACCAAGCCTTCATTGTCCAGTAGTTAAGGTCGTGGGTTCCGAATCAGCATTGTGGATGCACGTAGTTTCGAGTTTTGCAACCGGTCATGTTGACTACTTTCACGAGCCGAATGACGGTATGGTACCAAGATAAATATTCTGACTTTACTCTTCCCTTACTTAGGAAGAGTGTTTATTTATATAGCTTGTGTGACCTGTGGATGAATCTTTTTTAATATCGTCTTTAATGTAAACAATTTCCTCAAACTTTCTAGAAACAGATGTTATGTTGCTGACGTGTTTCAATGTTCACAGCAGTTTATAACTCATTGATTTCACACCCACTCTACCCCATCTACAATTTTATCTCTAAGCCCTCCTTCCCCCCTAAATGTTATAGTCGCGTGACAGTGTTTGTGCCTCTCTAAACTTGTTGGACATGCAACGAAGAATCGTGCGTCATGTCCTACTCCTAACGTCTATACATAGTCCACCGACGTTGGCTTGTCTGAAGATGAAACAAGATAAAATGTGTCGGCACTCGAAATTTAGACAGAGTGCTAATAACAAAACCCTTGTATGGATTGGCTTGCTTATTTATTACTTTTCAAGTTAGCGATAAGGCAGATAGGCATGATCACACAACTATAATTCAAATAACTGTACTATATAATATAATATAAATAATTATAGTGTACAGGGTGTTAATGAATAACCCCGACAAACTTCGTGAGTTGATTATTCACATCGAAACAAGAAAAAAAGTTCCTTTAAGCAGTATACGGAGTGGGTTAGAAAGGTAAGGGCACGCTTGGAGAAGTGGGCTAGAAAAGTAAGGGTACGCTTGCACCAAGTGGCGGTGACTGCCTAATGAAAGTAAAGCAACGAGCTCGCATAAATAAAAGTGTAGGGGTACGCCAAATGAAAAAGGTAAGGGCACGGCGTGCCTCCTCGTCCCCCCCCCCTCTACACACACACCACTTCTAGCACTGCTTTTTTTAAACCTTTGGAAACGTGCGTACACTTTAAATACAGGACCCACTATTCAGAGGCACAAAATGGGCGTTTTGTACCCATTAATTGTAACAGATACCTTAGAACCTAAGAGTTAGAAGCTACCACTTGGCTTTGATTTCTTGAGTACAAATATATTTCATAGGAACAAAACCATCTAGTTTTAACGTCCCAGTCACGCTAGTAATCGACACTGTCGAAAGAAAGAAACGAGAATGTAAAGATTCATGACCGCACCTAACCTCTACTAACCCATGATCGCCTACGAAAAATGCAAGAGCGAAATTATGAATAACATATATGAACAGATAGAAATGTATTTTGAAATGTAGAAAAAAAAATCAACCCCCGCCGAGATTCGAACCCAGGCTCTTTCACTCAACAAGCCGACGTCTTGACCACTTAGCCACGGTCGAAGCTTGCAAACAGTGGTTTCTAAGTTGTATTTACACTGCACTTGCGCAGATGTCATTCGCGCGTGGATTATTCTTGTTCAAGGTCCTGTTCAGAAAATTTCTAGTTTTCATGTCAAAACTTTGCTTTATATACTTAAGAAAAAATAAAATAGTTGCTGAGCAAAGCAGTACGTTGTAATTAAAAAGAAAAACGTGTACCAGTTGCACCAACTAACTAACGACTTGACTTCATCAGACACACTCGCTAATGGTCGATGTTTTCATGGATACCATTCCCCTTCTATTAATATAATGGGTACCCTCTTGGGTACGACTTCACTGTACCCATTATACCTTTATTTTTTCACAACTTCTGTTGTGCCCGTTAATTAATGGGTACATGTCATGGATTTGTTGTAATAATTCTTGTACGTACATTTAATTGACTTGTGGGTGCAAAATGCCGAATTTGTACTCACAATTTTTTGAGAAGCAGTGGCGCACCCAGGGTTGGTTTTGAGGGGCGGTTTTTTGCCTCCCAGTTCTTGATAGGGAGCAGATTAATAGAAATAAAAACGATGGTAAAATATGAATCCCTTTGTCCGTTACTGCCTCTGAAAAATAGGGGGTACAGGTACGATTCATATGTACAGTTTTTGCAGTGTAGTTTCGAAAATGCAGGTACTCTAAGGTTACGGCGGCATTGTACAGAGGGAAATCCTTGTTTGTGGTTAAGAAAAAAATCAAATATCCAAATAGGGTGAAAACAAAGTTTTATTTGTTTTAAACGAATTTGTTTGGCACCAGTGAAGAAAAGAAGTTCGATAGTACCGAGGAGACTTGAACACGAGTCAACTAGTTGGCAGCTCGACGCCTTACCTACTAGCCCACAATGCTTGCTGGCTGAAGTTATAGCCCAGGAAATGAAGGTTTGACGTCGGGAATAATTAGGAGAAAGCTGAATTTTGGTCAGTTGTTACATCATTACTAGAGGTGCATTTTCCCAAAAGTCCCCGCCCTTCCCCCTTGTGCTTCCCCCCCCCCCGAAATACAAATTTACAGACTTTCAAAAATTGTATTATATCTCCGTAACCAATAGACATAGGGATATGATTCATTTTTGTTATAATTCCTAGATGACAGGCTACAAAAATGGTTATCACGCTGTTGCTAATAGTTTTGCCGTATTTAGATCCAAAGCGCAAAATAAGGATATTTTGCTTTCAATATTTACACATTTTACGGTGTAGCTTGTTTTAAACTCACAATATCAAGTTGTTGCCTGTTTCATAAGCTTTAGAATGATGTATATATCAATATGATCGAACAATTACTGTGTTAGCTATTGAGGTAGCAATGACGCGCAACAGCGCGCGAACAATGCTTTTCCTTCTGTGTAACCTTATCCACATTAGGCACTTATGAGCTGTCGACGATTATGACCATATGTTTTTGCTGTGTAGCGGCAAGTAAAATAGGTGATGAATTGATAGTGTTTCTTGACGGTCTTTTCATGTGATATATTACGTATCTAGATCTAGATACGTATTGCAACAAGGTTATGTCACGTCAAAATTGCTATGTGGGTAGTGAAACAAAGAGAGTGGGTACATCAATTGTAAGCTATTTCTGTACTCAGCAAGAGGAAATGGAACCTCATAGAATTCATTACGATAAGGTTAGTCATATTTCTATTATTTGCAAATTACATTTTAGTTGCTAATTTCAGTTTTTAGTAAAACTTATCTTTGAAGATGTGGTATTTTTAATTGAATGTTGTAGGTTATATTTATTATTTTTTGTCACAGCGTAGTAATCCGTTATCAATGAAACTTTTTCAGCATCTTGTGAAAATTGACGTAGGCAAATTAATGCATTAAACTTAGCAACAAAACATAGTTGCACGTCTTGCAATTAAGATCAAAAAACACTGAACTGCTGAACAAGACTATATTAGTCGTAAAAAATTAAATTACATGTAACGTTTCGACCTTCTAGCCAAGATCCTCAT
>JAGDQP010061792.1:0-11983 GCA_022664845.1 Lepisma saccharinum
ATCTGTACAACAAATTGTAAATATCTAATATATAGGAACTTTATAATAAACTGGTGTCGGTAAAACGTATATAAGCATTGCTCTATTTATTCATCAAATAACCATTATATTTAACGATCTACGGTCATAAGGTCTCTACCATGATTTCATATCGTATATGTTAAGATAGTGCTACCACGTCATATACGATCCCAACACTACCTATATTTCCACAAACAACAGGGTGTTACTGAAAGATCATTACGATATATTCCACTTCTAAAACAAGAGTATGTTCTTTATCCATTTATTCCTGCGTAGAGATACATAGGTTAATTGCGAAAGCTATATACAGGTGACAAAAAGAAACCTCCCCACATTTGAAATACTAATAAAACAAAACGTACTGCAAATAGAAACTTGTTTATTGAAAACAGTTCGTAATGATTAAGGTTCGAAAAGCGTCTGGTAAGTGTTTATGTTTTGAAAATTACGTCTTGTAAGTGTTTATGTTTTGAAAATTACGTCTGGTAAGTGTTGTCCATTCTAGCAATACATATTTGCAATACAATTTCTGAAGTTTATCATCAGCCGACGTGCCACATCTTGTGGAATAGCCGCTACCTTCTCTTGAATTACTCTCTTGAGGTCGTCAAGAGTGTGGGGAAGATGTGTGTAAACGTTGGATTTAAGTTGATTTGGATTAGTGATGAAACACATTTCCACTTCAGTGGTTGGGTAAACAAACAAAATTCCCGCTAGTGGTATCATCATAACTCCCGAATCCTGCACGAAAGAACATTAAACTCTGATAAAGTGACTGTTCTTGGTGCAATTTACAGAGATTGTATTATTGGTCCGTATTCTTCTGAAGAGGAGGGTATTAACAGTAACAGTATTAACGTCCCATCGTTACGTTGCAATGCTGGAGAACTTCTTAAGGATTCAACTTCATGACTTAGCACTGGATAACCTTGATTTGGGGATCCAACAAGATAGCGCTACAGCGCACACCGCCGGGATATCAATGATAGTGCTAAGAGATCTGTTTCCTTGAAAACTTATTTTGTTACGCGCTGATGTTGCTTGTCCGCCCCATCCACCAGACCTAGCCCCAACCGATCTTTTTCTTTGGGGTCACCCGGAACTGTTTTCAATTTCTTTTTAAAATTTTCAATAAACAAGTTTTTATCTGCAATACTTTTAGGTAGATTCCTACCTATTGAGATCGGTACCATGTCATATATATATATACATAATTTTATATTTATATATATATATATATACACGCTAGCGGGCATAATTTTGAAGATGTTTGAACCAAATTTTATTATGTTGTTTCTAGGCTTAATAGCTCGGCTACGTTCGTTAATGAGAAAAATCGGCCAAACGGGGAGGAGGTTGAAATTTTGAAAAAATATATATCAGCCCCTATGGAGTTTATAGGGAAACTTTGTCTGCATAAATTATAGTACTCCCTAAGAAGTTTACGGTGATACCAACGATTCAGGGGTTGTGGGGGTACGAGTGAGGGTGGGGGTGGAAATTCGAAATTTTTTAAACCATGTCTTGTGGGGTAACGTTGAAAAGCTCCTGATGATTAATCTATAAATCAATAACTAGTTTCTCGATAGGGCTCATATTTCGTTAGGGGTACATAAGGTAGCAAGTCTCATTGGGCGTGTTAATTTCAATTGGAACATCACTGCATTCAGTTCTAATAACAAGAAGTTTGCACGGTAATTAGTTAACCTATTAGGGTAATTAGTTACCGTATTTATAATTTTATAATGGAAATAAAATGATAAAAGTATATTTACTTAAAGTGTTTTTATTCTGCACTTACCCCAATGAATTCAATTGAAAGCACTTCGAAATCTACCTCAGCCTGTACGTCTACCAAAAGGATTTTTTTATTAGCCTTTCAAATGTGGAAAATTTTGGGGGTCACTGTGTATTATTGGCCTACCTGTAAAATGGTTTACCCGTCCTTCAATCTAGTTCTGGCTACGGGCCTGTGTAAGCACGTGTCCAGAATTTGATTTCGGAGAGGCTCCACCAGCTTCTTTTGAGGGTGATCCAAGTTTTGTACGTGTGAAATGTGTATAACTGTGCCTAAATTTATATTGATTTTACATAGAACAAGAAATTTATGCGAGCTCTGGACATCTTGCATACACTCCTTCGCTACGCCCCTCACTCTATGTAACCAAAAATCCCAGGAGTATTTAGGGGGCGTCCTGGGGATCGGGATTCCCCCAAAATCAGGAGTTTTGTACAAAATTAGTATAATTTTAGAAGTAATTATATAAAACTTGGGTAAACTTTATTTTTTATAAGGGGCAGTCTGGTAACTTTGGACTTCGGCCCGTCACGATTCGCCCCTTAGCTATTAAAATCCGCACCCATGACCCTGCCAGGACTCGAACCCGATACCTTCTAGCGTTGGCCTACCGCCGCAGACCGCACAGCCACCCGGCCGGCAAGTAACTATATATCACATACTCATACACACCTTAGACCCCCGAAAGTCCATGGATCCCTCCCAAAGTTAACTTTTAGATACGCGTATGCTAGATTCGTATTCCTCTGTCTTGCTGTATAATGTCGCATATCCTTTTATTAACTCAGGAATATTAGAATAGCGGCACTTGCTATTACGAATAATTTATTAGTGATATCTGGATAACTCTTCATTATTTGTGTGACAGCATTGAACAAGTAATTAAAGTTGATCCCTGAATAGCTCTCAAGGCATTGACGCAACCACACTTTTTTCCCCATTGAAATGTAATAGAATTTTATTTCTTTAAGTAAACTATAATATTAAGTCAAATTCGTTTACTATTGACTGAAGATCCGTTTTTATAAATATTTTAATTTGTCAGTTGTCCCTTTTTAAAGATTACTGACTTTCTTTCACATATATCGACAATATAATTACTTTAAATGCTTGAGAAGTCAAATTCTAGCAGTTTCATCTGCTCTCCTCGTATCATAAATTGTATGGTGTAAAACACTATGAAATATTGTTTGATTTCTCGTATGAAAAGCCTCGTAATTGATCGTATAAATTCTATCGTACGAGGGATCGTACGAGTCATGGTATCGTATAAAGCCGCGCTAAGGGCAATGCTCATATTAGGCGTTCACTGAAGAGTTATAAAATAAGGATGTTTTAAACTCTTTAACAAATTGATATTACTTCAAATGCATTCCAGACAAATACATCTGAAATTATAACGGTGATAAATAGCTTCTCTCGCTAGAGTCTCTAATATCGGGCCCTCTACAGCTATTCGCTCGAACTTCTTACTTTTCATACGTAATATTAACTTACTGATTGCACGAGATCTTCCATCTAACGGGAAAAAAACATGGCGTCTTTCCGGCTACACGGCGGAATGTAATATCGTGTTGACGAAATCGTTGTTTTTTGTGTTATTAGATCGTTTCTTAAGTGCAAATTAGTGGAACAATCTGTGTGAAGTGTTTGTATTTGATACGGTAGAGTGTAGTGCGCTTTACAGACCAGGTATCAGTGCAATTAACTGTTATCCTAGTTGTTGCCAAGGGCTTTCTAGAACAGTGATAACAGTGAACAATCCAGATTAGTTAATTTCCTCCATGTGCATGTTTATTTACTTCAATCTGTATCATTCTACTTCGCTAAAGTTAATATTTGCTACAAACTATCAAGTCAAATACGAAGCATGGAAGACTTAGGAAGTACTAGAGTAAATTACATTGCCAATAATGAACCTACGGGGACTCTTCAACAACTCGCCCTCACTCCAGAGACGGACAGCACATCATCGAAGTTTCAGGTAACAGAAAACCAATTTTCTCTCTCTTCCAAAGAAGCTTTGCATGCAGCTTCTTCAATACTGATGAACCAATCGCTAACACAGCATATACCACAACGCCCTTTGGTGGCAGTAGGTCTTCAAGAATACCCTTCGTCACCTTCCAATCTGTTGCCACAAAAAGGTTTAAGTAATGACTGCATTGATCCGCCCACATCTCGAACTAAAGGTACAAGGGTGGTCTACGAAAGTACAACTCCCCCCCCCCCCCCCTTGTTTGATGGAGTACAGTAACTGTTTACCTCCTCAAGGATCAGCTTATTCGAAATCTCTATGATCAGGTGCTCTCAGCCCTGCACGCCCAGAAGATGCTATTATGCTCTTACAAGCATTCCAGCATAACTCGCCTCATCCACCTTTTGTAACTCTGAACCCTCCTAATCAAGATGAGGTCCCAGGACCATCACTGGAACAGATGGAACGTATCGCTGGGGTTCACCAAACTCCGCCACCACAAAATTCTTCTCCTTCAAAATCTGCACAAAATCCAGAGGTGACAATTAGTGCACCTGAACAATTAGCTCAACATTACAACAATAAGCAAGTAGCATTTGACAACATCAGTGAGTGTGTTTCCGGTACCTCCAATGAGGGCAAACAAGGACTGAAAAGGAAAAATTTCCGCCACAAGAGATGAAGCCTGACAATAGTACAAAAAATGTAAAAAAAAACTTTCAGATTCCAATAGGTCTCCGTACCCATCCAAGGACTACTTCTATTCTCAATCTAACTCCGGCCCTTACCTAATCCTCATATACAGTACTGTCAACATTAACATTGGTGGAATTAACACATCTAGCACTGCTCAGAAACTACAACGTGAAGGAATAAACATAGAGCAATCGAACCCCTAGGGCGTTATGGGGTGAAAATACACTTTAAGTCAGCCAAAGAGGCCAATCACTTTGTAGCCAATAAAGACCTCCAAAACAAGTGGAACATGCGAGCACGTATTCCCAAAATGCTTGTGCAAAGAATAGGTGTGGCCTACGGTGCTCCCCTGGAAACCAACTTAGACGAAGTCCTACTAAACACAGAATGTGATTTGCCTATAGTGGAGATCAAACTTATGAAACACATGCATCGCGGACAGCTTATTGAGACACGCCTTATGGAATTTACGTTTGAATCTCAAGTGCTGCCCGAATTCTTAATGCTGTACAAACAAAGGGTACCAGTCCAACCCAAAAGAAAGAGGTTGATTCAATGTGACCCTTGCTACGGTTTTTTCCACCTCACGACGGAATGCCGTGCGGAAAAGAAGTGTCCGCAATGCGGACTGGTTGGAGAACACCCCAAAGACTGCCCACAACCTTATAAGTGCATTCTTTGTGGTAGCCTGGAACATATCATGGGCGAAAAACCCTGCCCTGAATTAGAAGAGCAGGAAGAAGCGGTAGAACTTATGGCGAAAGAAAACATCCCCTACAACATAGCTATTCGTAAAGCAAAAGGCATTACCATTAACAAGCAATTCTTCATCCGATCCCCGTACTCAGCGATTGTTCAACAAGATTCACCCTGTCGACCTGAAAATAACAGATTTAAGGAAAACCCAGTGCTAAACATCCAGAATATAACTAATCCCCTTCATCAAAATACAAAGAAGGTTGACCCAAAGCCTCGGACTTTCCAAAGATGTCCAGAACTTTTACCAGCAGCTTCATGGGAGAGGAAGAAAGTGGCGTTTCACAATCAGCAAAAGTCATCAAATTCCATAAATAAACCTCAGTCCTTCACAACTACCCACGCACAACCTCAAGGTTCTGCAAGGAAAGAAGTTACCCGAAATACGAACGATGCAACAACTATCTACGGTCAGCCTTCAAGCTTCCCCACTTCTACCAGTAATTTACCTAACCCTGTACATCCTATCAATACTTCTTACTTCCCAACTATAAGGAGACTCGTTATACTGGCATCCAATATCATAGACATTCTCTTGGACAATCCCCACTCGGAACAGGCCCAAGACCTCATTTTCCAGACTCGTGGCATCCTGAGGGAGTTGGGCGATTTACTTCAATAAAAAAATACATCTGTACAAAGCAAGATGTGCAAAGCATACATCTGTACATAATTCACTGGAACGTCAGATCCTTTCACCAACGTAAGGACTTTGTTCTTTATTTGATTCATCTCTTAAAACCAGCTGTTCTATGAATTTCTGAATTATGGGGTGGGAAACACACTAACTATCAAATCAAAAATGATAATCTTCATAGTTCAGAACCAAGTTTGAACAAAAGAGGAGTTGGAATATTCATCCATGAAAGCTTAGCTTGGGACCCCATTCTTTTGCCTGACAACTTAACCCTTGTCAATAAATTCAACGTGGAAATTTGCGCAATTCGCACCCGCATAGGTGGAACTCCAATCAACTTGTTTTCAATTTATCTCCCTTCAAACAAATTAACTTTACAAATCCCCCTTTCCGCACTACAGCAGCTCTCCGATACTGTCTCTGGATCTAGTTTATTTCTTGGCGATTTCAACGCTCATATTTCGGAAACAAACAACAAAAGAACTTTTAAATTTGGAAAACCTATTCGCGACTGGCTTGATCAAAATGATCTGATTCTCCTGAATGATGATTCCATTACTCATTTACCTTCTAACGGGAACTCCCCATCCTCCATCGACCTAGCTATCTGCTCAAATAATTTATCGTGCAAAATGTACTGGGAGACATTCAGTTCACTCCTTACGAGTGATCACTTCCCGTGCATTCTTACTCCATTAGGACCTTCACAAGAGGTTCCCAGTCTAAGTATGTATAAAATTCGTAAATGGAAAACACACGTCTGCGACTGGAGTTCCTTTCGCAAAATCTTCGACTCAATGTTAGATCATCGACTCCCCAAAATTGCTAGAGTACAACTGGATTATTCTAGCTTCATTAAAACTATTAATATCACGATGAACTCCACTTGTCCTGTGTTGTTACATAAAACTAAACCGAAATTTCCAGGTTTGTATTGGTACGAATGTCAGAAGTTTCACAACCTCAAAAAACTCTCTTTAGAAGCATATTTGAAAAATCCTACCCAAGAAAACCTCATCATTTATAAGAAAAACGTAGCTATCATCAAACGTACTATTAAGTTTCACAAAAGACAGGCCTGGCGAACTTTCTGTAACAAATTAAACCCGTGCACTAAGATTTCGGAAATCTGGGAGATTCTCAGAAAAGTTAAAAACCCTCGTAAAAGTAATCAAATAGCTCTGGATTCTAAATAGCAGGAAGAATTTATTTTGAAGGTTAACAACAAGGCTCAAAACAACATCCATGTTATCAATGAACCCGATAGGATGTTTGCATTAACTCCAATTCATCCCTTTGATAAACCTTTACACGTTCCAATCTCAGTTCTTGAAATAAAACAAGAGCTTAGCAACCTCAAAAATTCGGCACCCAGGAAAGACTATATTGACAACCTTATCTTACAGAATATGTCACCCCTTGGACTCCAATGGCTATGTACACTGTACAATAAAATATTCCTTACCGGAATTATTCCCAGTGAATGGTCCCATTACATAATGTTTCCGATCCTCAAACCAGGTAAATCAGCGACTTCAGGCTTAAGCTACCGTCCAATATGTCTGGCCTCCAACATTCTCAAATTTGTTGAAAGAATGATTTTGAAACGGTTGGAATGGTATCTTGAGTCCAATCAACATTTTTACCTCATCAATTCGGATTTCGTAAGAACATAGGTACTCAAGATGCCATTGCAACACTTACCCTATACATACATAACAACCTCAGTCAGGGTAAAAAAGTACACGCGGTTTTCCTTGATTTGACAACGGCCTTCGACTCTATTAACCCGAATATTTTAATTTATATCATGCTACACAACAAGCTTCCTTTTTTATATCTCAACCTAATCCACAATTTACTCCACAACAGAAACACATTTTCTTTTTGATGGTCGGCTTAAGAGCTCAACAACGGTGTCAACCGGTACTTTTCAAGGTTCGGTTCTCAGCCCCCTTTTGTTCAACCTATATATGTCCCCCCTTAAGTCCTTTATCCCTCCCCCTTTCGAATTCATACTTTTCGCTGATGACCTAGTTTTAATGATTTCCGATGACAAAAACAATGAAAACTTTGCGAAACTGGAAAATCTAATAATTTAGCTCACAGCCTGGCTCAAAAATATAAACCTTATCTTATCGGAAAAGAAATCTAAGAGTAGGTAAAATAAATATTCCCCCTAAACAAACAAATATACCGGTAGTAAAGTGCAACAAATATTTAGGTCTATTTTTAGATTGAAGAGTTACCTGGCAACCCCATATTAAAAACATTTCCATTAAAGCCAACAAAATAATAAATATGCTAAGAGTGCTTGCCTCCAACAGGTACGGAGGCCACCAAACGATAATGCTCTCTTTCATCAAAAACTACTTTCTTCCATCCATTGAACATGGCATCTCAATGGTCCCATCAGTCTCAGACTTCAATGTAAACAAAATCGAAATCTTACTACGAAGAGCATTACCTGTAGTACTGGGAGTCATGAATAGCCATCCAAATGTGTCTCTTCATGCTGAATCACACATCTTGAATTTTCAAACTCGATCTCACCTACAAGCTGCAAAATTTTTATTGAAAACTCGTCACTACAAAATACATCTTTTCAACAAAGTTCTTCAGGAAACTCTCAATCTACAAGAAAAGCGCATAAGATTTCGGAATACTATTTGGGAAACTTTATCCGGCCAGTTTTCAGAAGAATTATCCATGTTATATCAGCCTAAAAGAAACCCTCTGTATAAAATTCAATGCCCTCTAGTTTCAGATATCCCAATCCACTACCCGAAATTTAACCATATATCAGAATACCGTGCTAATTGGGAAGGTTTCTGCTTCCTATACGTCCATGGCAGAAAAACCAACAACTCAGTCTCCAGCGCAGTTTGGGACGAAACGAAAAAATACGCTTTCAAGTACAAATTAAACCCACTCCTTAGTTCCTTTTATAGCGAGGCGTTTGCTCTTTTCAAGTGTTTAGGTTATTCACTACTTCTAAATGCAAAAAAAATCTTCATTCTTACAGACTCACAGTCAATACTGCAGTCCATGAGTCGAACATACAAAAATCATTTAAATCGCATCCACTCATTTATGACCTCTTAGAGCTTTATCATCTAAACCTTAGCATTCAAAAAGATATTCACTTTTGCTTCATTCGAAGTCCACCCAAATTACGCGGACTTGCTTGCGCGGAGCAGCCATCAATTAACCCACATCACTCAGTCAAATATTTATTACCTAGATCTCTTACCGCGCTGTAGGAAAAAATTAAAGAGCAATGGACTAATCACCTTATGGAAGAAATCCAAACATGTACTACTACCTTTCGACACTATTACGATCAAAATGCAACAAAACCTTGGTTTCACAACATGCGTGTACCAAGACAAGTTATTCAAACCATTTTAAGAGGCCGCTCCAACCACACTCTCTTAAACGATCATCTCTCGAGAATCAAGTCCAAATTGGAAGCTATATGCGAGTGTGGACATCAATTTCAGATTTTCCTACATCTTTTAAGAGAGTGTCCCAAATTTTCCCCGCAAAGAGCCATGTTAATTAATGCTTTGTACAGAACCAGAACTATTAAACCTCTCTCTCTGCAATCTCTATTATCTCTTCCGACTATTACATCAGCTTACCTAATCTACAGCTTCTTCAGGAAAATTCATAAACCAATTTAACTCTCCTCATCTCTCCCCGTTTCACTTTCACCTCCTTCACTATGCCCTCTCCCTCAGCGTCTCTTCTTCTGGACCCTATTTCCAATCCAAATAGAACTACAGGACTATGACTGCACCTGAACTTTACAAACAAAACTGTTATACATCATCCACATAGGCCCAATGTTTTACGCAAAGAAAAAAGTAAAAAGATAACTAGGAAATGTTATCAATCTATTATGGTGCACCAATTTTAAGATCATCAAGTTCAAGAATGTCAAAACACGGAGCATAGCTATAAACTATTCCACTAGTTTGCAGTAATAAAGACCAAGACCAAGATCTTCCATCTAACGTCATCACCGCTAACGTTTCTGTGAATGGACGCTCCTGTGCCATGGGAAATATAGCGAATTTCCGGTCTGTATACATTTCTCTGTCTCTGAGTTCGAATTTAATCATGACCAGTTCGACTGGTCTGCCATGTAGCTTGCTGTAATTTCCAATGAAATATAGAACTTATAGTTTAGGGAGTTTTCGTAAGTTGATTTATTTCATTTCCTCTGAAAGAGGCGAAAATACAATTTTCCATGTGGAGTTTTCTTTCCTTATAAGAGGTAGTTAATAATAAAGTGGCTAGCGTTAGCGCTAAAGATGGACTTTCGATACTCCTCGGATGTCATACTAACCTTCCCTTATCTTACCTAACCTAATAATTTAGGCTTGAGAGACGTCCCAGTTTGAGACACTTCCTGTTGCGAGATGTCCCGGCTGGTTTTAGGTCTTTGATGTAGGAGCAAACAAACAACATTTGCTTGCTAAAACCATACCATTTTTTCTTGAGCTGCGTATTGAAATTTGTTGTGTGAGGTGTTTCGGTTAAATGTGGGGCTCTATTATAATTTAACGCGTACACGGTTCATCTGATTCAATACACGGTCATTTAATTCAATATATAGTTCATTTGATTCATTTATATATCTCCTTTCCATATTTAAGTGATGACGGCAGTGTTCGATTTGTATACTTTCCACAGAGGGGGAAGAATTTGTGAGATACGTAAAATGCTGTATTTTATGTCCATTTATATCTCAACTTTGGGGTTTATTTCAAGTAATAGAGCCAGGAAACATTTTTACACAGAGGGGGATAATCCCAACCATCCCCGGCTACAAATCGAATATTGGGTGACGGCGTTGTTACAGAAGATGAAATATTCTTCTTTCAACACTTACATCATTTTTAATGTAAGAGATCTTTATTACATATGATACCAGTATAATGGGGAAGTTTCTGATATGTTTTTAACTTAGATAATTGGAAAACACAGTTTTGACGATGAATTTCAAAATATTTCCTGTTCCTATTGTCAATCAAGGGATTCTTCAATTAATGTTGCTATAAAACAGGTAAAGAACAATCGTTAAATCCTAAAAATCTTGGAACAACAATGGAATAAAATCTAAATTTAAAAAAATAGTAAAACTATGACAGTTAATTTAATAAGTTTAGTTTAAAATTCAACAATTTTAGTATTGTTTTAATTATTCATTACATCAAACATCTAAAACTGTATTATTTTGCAGGGTAGTTAGTGTCGGTAATTTTTAAACTATTTGATGAGGCTTGGCAATATACCGGAACGGAAAATGATGAACTAAAGTAATGTGGTTACAATATGTAATCATAAAATTCTGGATGAAGTGAAGATTTCTCACTTCAGGAAAGGGAGTATAAAGGTTTCAACTCTGAGATTTTTATATGTCAATAAGGATGGGTTCACTATACTTTCTATACCACGTTACTACCGATGTTTGCAAAGTATCGGTGTCGATCCATACCTCAACTAATGGGGTCGATACTTTTTCGATACTTCGATTTTTTTAAGACTAATATATTTCTCTGAAAATAATCGCCCGATAGAACGTTAGATCTATAACTTACATCTTAAAGCTTCTTGTATTCGAATTTTATTTATGGCCTTTAGGCATCTGTGACTCAGGACAGAGTTAAATTATAGGAAATCAATGAACTTACATTTTAATTTTAAATAATGTATGTAACATTGAAATAGATTGTGAAAAAAAGTATGGAATATCAAATATTACGTATCGAAGGTTAGAAATGAGTATCGGGAGTATTGAGAAATCTTGGTGGCGACCCATCTCTATTTGTTCTAGATGTTCTAGAAATGTAGAAGAAATTCATAACAGTTTAAGAAATATTGAGTACGGTACTGAATGAAATCACAAATGGAATCGAGACAGAAAAACGTCCGACTTTAGCCCCTCACCTCATCCTATATTTGCTATTCTTTCGCATTCACTTTACGTTATTTTGAAGGAAAAATAAGCAGGGTAAGCAAAATCCAAACAGTAATTTTCTTTCTCTGAATATAAAATACTGCGACAAAAAGTTTCTTGAGTATT
>JAGDQP010061793.1:1123-11983 GCA_022664845.1 Lepisma saccharinum
TTTTTTTTTTTTTTGAATTTTATTGAATGAGAATTTCATTCACTCGTCTTTGTAGTTAACATTTAAAAATGACGTTTCAATATTACGATCTAGGGTTCCTTTTTTAAAACAATGGTGACGGAGTGTATATACCTGGTATTAAAGAAAACAAACTGGGTTCTGGATTTAGAAAACGAAACTAAAGCTTCCTATACAATCAGACTACAGCGGGTTGTCTTTGTTCTTATTTTTGTTTAATTCACTTGCACTTTTGTGTAAAACTTTACACTGACAGTTTCATTTATTTTTACGTTATACAAGGTAGGATTCTGGTGTTAAAACATGATAAAATAAATTTTGGAAGAAAAAGCATTCTTTCAAAATTAGTGATGGGAAGAGCAAGAAAATTTTAACTATCAGGGTGAGTTATCATCAGTATTCGACTTGTTATAAATTACGAAGGGTAGATCCTAAGCGTCTGGGTTGATGGTAAGATACTGGCTGTTTGGGTAGAAATACAGAGATTTTATCCCTGGTTGAGGTGATATTCGGATATATATGGAGCGCTGCCCCCAAACTTCAGTGCTTTTGAGAGGATGCGCCTCCTTTATCTTGACCAAAATCTCCCTGCAGCACTACACCACCATGGTATCCATCTGCACCCTCCCACGGGGGGCTGCGCCCCCAAAAGGAATGTTTGCCCCATTTATTGTAACTTACTCTTGGTCATACACCTTCAAAAAAAAATTTGTTTCTCTACCTTTAATGATTTGGAAATTGGGTTTTTGGGGCGGCAATTTTGGAACCAAGTTGACGACTTTTTGAAAGTTTTCTTATATTGTCGTGACCTACTTGTGATGGTACAACTTCAAGTAAAATTTCATTTATCCAGCTCAAACGGTGTGCAAAATGGGATTTTGGGCGGTCATTTTGGATCTAAGATGGCAACTTTCCCCAAATGATGTAATATTTCCCTAAACTACTCGTCATAATGGACCTTTATGCCAAATTTCGTATTTCTAGCTCAAACGGTGAGGAAAATGTTTTCTTAGATCCGCCATTTTGGATCCAAGATGGCGTCTTTGGATACATCATGTAATATTTTAGTAACATACAAATGATAATGTATAGTGTTACCAAATTTGATATTTCTATCTGCAGCCGTTTAGGCTGTGTATTCTATACAACAATGGGTTCGGCGGCCATTTTCAATCCAAGGTGGCGACTTTTTCAACATTTCGTAATATTTTCTTGAACTACTAGTGACAATACACCTTTATGTCAAATTTCGTATCTCTAGCTCAAACGATATGGAAAATAGATTTTTTACTTCCGCCATTTTTGATCCAAGATGGCGTCTTTGAACTCATTAGGTAACATTTTCGTAATCAAAAAGTGATGTTGTACCTTTATGCCAAATTTGATTTCAATTGCCCCAGCGGTTTAGGCTGTGTATTCTATACAACAATGGGTTCGGCGGCCATTTTGGATCCAAGATGGCGACCGATTTTGCTCATTAACGAACTTAACCGAGCGATTAAGCCTAGAAACAACATATAAAAATTCGGTTCAAATGTCTTCAAAATTATGGCCGCTAGCGTGTTAATATATATATATATATATATATATATATATATACTTTCATATCGTACCGATCTCAATAGGTATATTTTTCTTCGAAATCTACCTAATAAAAAGAAAGAGGAGTAGTAGAAAATTTAAGCGTAGGGAAATGTCTTTTTTTTTAAAAGGCAATTTCTGATTGTTCAATAGGGAAATTCAATACCGACCATCTTGCAACACTGCGCGTGACAGTAAATTCCCAAACAAGAATTCCTACGCCGCATGCAACAGAGATTCAGACGATTTGATTTTCGACGTTATGTCACAAATCTCTTTTTCGATGCTATGAGATTCGACGCTATGAGACTCTTTGAGAAATCTTTCGACGTTATGAGACGATTGCAAACTTTGCTTTTTCCCGTCTTTTTTCGACGTTATGAGACTATCTGAGTTTCGACGTTGTGTAATAAATCTCTCTTTCGACGCTATGAGACGGCTGGTGTCTCATAGCATCGGATCTCATAGCGTCGAAAGAGAGATTTGTAACACAACGTCGAAAATTTTGTGATGCCGTGAATGATAATAATAATTGTAAGTGAATTTGCAGTTATTTTCAGGGTAATTATCACATTATCCTGTTACTGTAATCAAACACACCTACCCATAACATGGCTGAATACGCAACTTCCGGTTTAGTCGCTACAACAGCGCCATTGCTAGGTCTATCTTAGCATAACGTTTTTGAACAAAACAGCCTAAGGTTCCCTCGGGGTGGTAGAATAACATCGAGTGGAATAAGACCGAAATTGGAATATCATCGAATGGAGTAACGTCGAAATGTATGTGATGGAATATCACCGACGGGAATAAGGCCGATCGGAATAAGACCGAATGGAAATGCACCTATCGGAACAAAGCCGAAAGGAATAAGCCCGATTGGAAATGCACCGAAATGAAATACATCGATAGGAATAACACCGAAATGAATAAGAGCGATAGGAATAACATCGAAAGGAAAGGTTCCGAACGGATTAACGCCGACAGGAATAAGGTCGATTGGAATAACACCGAAATGAAATACACCGAACGGAATAGAACCGATAGGAATAAGACCGATTGGAAATGCACCGAAAGGAAATACATCGATTGGAATAAAGCCGAAACTCGTTGACTGGGACGCGGATTACCACCGAAAGAAATAACATCGACTGGAATAACGTCGAAAATATAGGAGTCTAAATAGCACCGAAAGTCACTTGTTGGAATATTTGAGAGGAACGATTCTTTGGTAGATTAATTTACTGCTATCATAACATTATTATTTAGATTCTGTACAGTGTTGCAATATCATTTTCTGGTGGAAATCTGTTTCGACTTTATTCCAGTAATGAACAGAATAACGTCGAAAGTTATGGACTGGATTAACGCCGAAACTCAATTCATGTTTATCTGTGGAACGAAGATTACAACTATTTGTAATTTCTGGTAACAGATGGTGTGAGAGGCACATACAAACTTTCGTCGGAAGGAAATGATCAAAAAATAAATACGTACTGGAATAACTTCGAAAATAAAAGTAAGTTCCATTTCTTGAAAGTAGATGGCATGAATGTTCCTCTACAAAAGATGTTTCTGCAATACTGCGTCGTTCCAATGTAAATGCTTTCGAACCAAGTCCTTTCGATGCTTTTCCAGATTTCGAAGCTATTCAATTCGGTGCTAATCCACGGCCCCTTCTGGGTCGTGGAATAACACCGAAAGGAATAAGGTCGAAACAAGAAATGTTTGCTCTAGTGGAGACATCCTATAAAAAATACGCCCTACATTCCATGCATCATACAGGAGTATGGTTACCAACCATTCTGCTTTTACCGAACATGTCCGGCTTTTGAACCTTTTCAGAAATATGAGTATTTTTGTTTTAAAAGCCCGACATTTTAAAAATAAAATTAGCAACACATTACTACACCTAAGTCTGCATTGTTTGTGTAGTAAACTGTATGGTCACGAGCAGTATTTTGTCGCTATGTATTAACTACTACTATGATTTATCGCACTCGACTGTTTTTGTTTCCGCTCCGACTATCAGGAAGTAATATTTTAGTCTAAATCTCTCCAAAATTCGCTAGTAGGGGAAATGGTACATAACGAACGTGCTTGTGCCAAGAAAAATGTTCATTGCTGCAAATTCATTGTGTACGGAATTTTAAAAAAAGTTCGGCCTTTTTCGGAGTTTTGTCCTGCATTTGACAATCTCATGTTGCTAACCCTATACATGAGTAGCTACTATCTGCGCAGTTAATAACAGGGATGATAACCGAAATCAAAATATTGTTGTTAAACTTGGTTTCGTGTAAAACCCTCGAGCTCTACGTAATGATACTGGAGTTACTGCTTAGTTTTGAAAGATAGAAACCAGAACAAATAATTTTAAACTGGTTTGTCCACTTCCAGTCTAATCCAATGTGGACCAAATGTTCAGTTCTAACCCAGTTCTATACGCTTCTTATCGCTGTGCGGCCCGTTTTTTGATTTAAGTCTTAATTCCTGAGTTACTCATACAATAGTATACCGTACTGTGCATGTTCTTCGGAAAAATTAAGACATGAATCATAAAACGAGCAGCACAGCGATATGAAGCGTAGAAAATAATATTAAAAAAGCTTTTTAAAGACATACTTCTCTTAAAAAAATCGTACTAAAAAGTAAAACTTAATTTTCTTTTAAGTCATGCGTAAACAAAATTATTTTTTACTATTTAGTACTATTTGTTTAAGAAAAATATGTGTATAAAAAGTTTTTTATTATTTTTCTTCGAGTTATTTCGGTGTTCCGATACTTTTTCTCAAGCAAATGTTTTGTGACCCAAATCCTAAAGTGTTGTCCAACCAGTCAAACGACAACTCGTTGAAGGCAAGTATTTATTTTAGGATAAAGAATTCCATATTTTAAAAATATAAATTTTTACTTTTAAAATATAGAAATATATAAAAGTTACAAGGGAATATTTATTGTATTTTCACCTGACTTATGTCACTCAGCAAAAATTCATCATTGTATGACGCTCGGAAAATGAGTTAAATTAACGTTACAAGATTTGAGGGCGCCGAGAACCATTGTGAACTAAAGAAAAGAATGTCAAAAAATGAATTGGAACTGAAAATTTGATCGACATTGGATTAGACTGAAAGTGGGAAAATGCGTTCTAAATATTTACTCTGGCATCTACCCCAGTAGCACACATACGTTGAAAATACGTGGATTAAACGTTAGTATTTTAACGTTGTAAATGTACCAAAGTGTCCGCGTGTTCAACGATTTTTTTGAAGTTCAATAACGGTTGAGAAGGATGTTGAAATCAAGAAGCGGACGATGAAGAAACGGGTTAAGTTGGCCAAAACAGCATGATTGCTGTCTATTAGTATACATATTTAGTTACATTTTGTCCGTTACTTTCATCATGGTATACAGTAATTTTCCGACAGTAAACTATCCATCCGTCTGCTGCTGGGTTTGCAGCTGGAATGTTCCGCTCTCGTCGTTGGTAGCTGCTCTCTTTATCCCCTCATTCACGGATCCACCTTGAAAGTCACTAATCTTTTACGGTAACTGTAATAACAAGCAGTCTAGAATGCAGTCGCACAAATCCAGATACGTCGTCTCACCATCTGGATTTTCTCTTTGTTTTAACTTCGCAACTACTTTAAAAGTCTTAATTCAGGTTAATGTAATTTCCAATTAAAATTTGATTTGTTGGTATTAAATATGTGCAGCAACATATTCAGCTCGTACTTACCTGTAATAATATGTATGCATATTATTATTTCACCATAATTGGCGGGATATAGCTGGAGACCACGATGAATAACCATTGGCCCTTGAGTTCGCGACTAGGAAAATATTGGAAACCACTTTTGTAACAATAATAAAATATTAATTATTTAATTCTCTTTTATTATTTATCTACTTAGTGGTCATTTATATTTTGCTTATTCTGTAGACTTATATTTTAAGCAACGAAAATTATGCTTCGACGTAAACAGTATGTTTAAAATAGATAATTTTCAAGTTAATTTGTTACATGATCTTTTTTTTAACGTACACTGTAAAAAAAACTTTCTATACCAATTGTGTAATAAATTGTTATGAAAGTGTTCGAATGTGTTCCTTTACAAGTACTACATAAATCGGATCATAATTTGAACATAATAAAAGCACTATAATTCTAAGAACATTTTTTTAGCGTTTTCGAGCACCTTTTCACGCTATTAAGGGAGCACATTTATCTCACTTTCTGTACATTTTTTTACACTTTTTTCCAAGCCTATTACATCCCAATAATAGCTTACATTAAATTCTTTGTCATTTTTATTTGTGCTTCCTCATTATTTTTCAAGAAAATGGAGGGGACTCAGGTAATTTATAGAAGTGTAATTTTTGTGTTTATGAAGCGTTTTTCTAAATGCACAGCCTTGAAGAAGAGTTTATATATGCATTATTTATCTCTTTATCAGGTAGGTTGAAAGTATAATGTTGAGATGCCAATTTAACATAAACTGTAGATTCCATTATTAGAAAGTCACAGTTTGCCCAGGTGCTTAATCAAAATTCTACTTCAACGTTAGAAGCTATTTTCCAGTTTAATAATTTAGCTCTATACAAAAATGCATAGGTAAACAAATTAAACTATACGTGCTTCCAGTTTTTGAAAACCGTAGTTGCAGCCTAAGTTTGTCTCGTCTGGGGAATGACGCCACTACATCAATTGAATTGAATTTTATGGCATATAGGCATCTAAGGCTCAGGTTGGGATAGGGGAGGGGAAATGATTGGGGAAGGTGTCGGCCAGAGCCTATGTTGAAGGTGCCATCCCGGCATTTGCCTGTTGTGACAGGAAAAACCTCAGTCAGGATGGTCGGCTGCTTGGATCGAACCCACCGTGACCTCCCGAATGCTATGCTACGGGAGCTACCTCTACCACTGAGCTACGGCGGATCGGTACCTCACTGCATCACTTTTAAGATAAGATTTACTACGAATGAAGCGGACAAGCAGCCAGTTGGGGTACCATCCGATATTTAGCTTCTGAGACTGTAGAAAAGTATTTATAAAAACAATCAAAATTGCCGGCACCATGACAAACCGGGCTTCTAAATTCCAATTTGAGTCTTATTGCAGTGATTGCGCCAGAACCCCTTCCCCCCGTGGGGGTATCACTCCCGAAATGCTCGAGAACACTCCCCAAACTTTAACATGTTTGCAGTCAAAAATTGATCGAAAATGTGCAAAACTCTATTTACATCCTCCCAATTTGGACTTTACATCCCCCAAACTGCTGTATTGTTATTGATAAATATTTTCCTTTTTATTACTGGCTGCTCAAATTAAAGTTAAAAAAGTCCCTTCGTTCGTTTCTATACAAAATATCATTCCTGTCTATACACAATTGGGGAAATACTCAAATCCTTTGTGTGGATTAAAGAAGAAAAAATAATTTCTATATCAACGGATTATTTTTGTTTATCTGAATTTCTTAAAATCAACACATCTTTTGCACAGGTGGCCTTAGTGTTTCCAGGTCTACTATTTTAAGAGTAGATCCCTTTTCTGCACTATCTACTAGTCTACTATTAATTTACAATGTAATTTCTGCTGTTTTTCTATAATTTTAACCTTGCAACTTTGAAGCGCCAATGGTTGTCTAAATTTTATCTGACGTAAAACTGCTTGACAGAACATGCCATCTATGCAACGACGTTTAATAACGGTCATGTACTGCATGTAGTTTTTTATTTATGTGTTGCAGTAAATAAGGTACGTGGAAACTAACTTTCAATATAACTTAATTATTTTAATTAATATTTTATAAACCTAGTGTAATTATTTTATATAAAAAGATCGTGTGATTGAGTGCGTGTAATAGAAGTTGTTTTTATACAAAAAAATGGCGACAATTTGGAACAATCCATGACACGGCAATATGTCGTAACTCTAATCTTGAGCAAAACTCATTTTATTTTTGCAACGTATTCAGGACCGTCCAATCCATACACTCACGAAATATTATATCCCACAAATGCATTTTTTATCAAAGAGACCCACATATAAACCACACAAGAAGTAAATTAATGAGGCTTAAATTGAAAAATTAAGTGAAAGTAGGTCTACATATAAAAAATGCCTTTGGCCCATAAACCAATTTGATCCATTTATAAAAAATCCTTGTTCCCTTATGAAGACCGTGTGTTAGTTTGTCGTTTACGCTGTAAATATAGCAGTTTAAGGTAAAAAAATAAAGCTAATTTAAAATGCAGTTGTTTACGACATATTGCCGTGTCAAGAACGATATGCATATCCTCAGCTAGACAAGGAAAATCGATTGAAACCCATATTGGCCATTTCCTGTTAGCTACTTCCGGTTAGTACTGTCTATGGTGCTACATGAAAATATTTGAAAATTTATTTATGGCCTTTAGGCATCTAATGCTCAGACCGGAACAGGATAGAGGAAAGTATGTGGGAATGGGTCAGCCCAGGCCTAAGTCGAAGGTACCAGCTCGTCATTTGTCTGGTGTGTCTGAAAAATGTCCTGGAGAAACTTCAGTTAGAATAGTCGTCGGTTCTGGGATCAATCCCAGAATCGTATATTTGATATAGAAACAGCCAAGTCAATCCAAATGTCCAAAAATTCACTGAGCAGCTGTGGGTTAGTTGTTCGTCTTAGGATTCGGGAGGTACTGGGTTGAAACCAGCGATCAGGCATCCTGACAGGTTTCCCAGGATTTTTCCAGGCTAGGGCGGTTCGATTTCTGAATTTCGATATCGAACTTAAATACGAATGAACATCGAGAATCGTTCATATCGAAATATCGTTGGGAATCGACGAAAATGTTTATACTGGAGAATAGTTAAAGCTAAGTTTATAGCGCATTGTTCTAGGAATCCAAAGGTCCTAGAAATGACCCCAGTGACCTCCCATCCTGAGGTTTTTCCAATCGCTCACACCAGGCAATGCCATAGTCACACAAGGCAAATGTCGAGATGTTACCTACAAACTAGGCTTGGCCAATTACCTAGTAACTTCCGCTTCCAAACTCGTAATCCATCCTCAGCCTGATATGCCTGCAGGCCATAAATAAATTTAAATTCAAAATTTAATAGAATAGTTGGAAATCAAATATCGTTGGGGGGGAAATCGTTACGGTAGAAGAAAATCTGCACTGGAAAGGCTTCCTAGGCGTCATGTAACCGCACTCATGACCAGGGGCATAAGAATATATCCTTGCGGTGTGGGAGGGAAGCAGGAACGCAGATTTATTTTACGAACTAATTGACTGGCTCCGACGTCATCTTGTTCCAATTTCGCGTGTTCGCATTGTAAATACAAAGGCCAAATTACCGTTTGCAAGAGGGTATCCTTGCGTAGTGGTTAAAGTGCTGGCTTGCTGAGTTAGAAAAACGGCTTCGAATAGCGGCGGGTTCATATTTATTATTAATAAAAGCTTTCTTGCATTTTTCGTAGATTATCTTAATTTAGTGACCATGGGATCGAGGAGATTTGGTAAGGTGAGGTGCGGTCATTTATCTTCATATTTTCAGTTCTCGAATTCCGATCGCGAGACACTTGTTGGGTCGAAGCCGGTCAATTAGTTCGTGAAAAAATGCATGCAGAAACCATGACTCAGTAATAATCATGGTGCACCAACTGAAAATGTGGGGGTGGGGGCAGAAAACAGTTAGTTAAGCCACTGCTAATTACCAACGTTTTCCTCAGTTACATCAGCTGAATGAGTGCCTTGGTGTTCCTAACATCATAGTGGGCCACTCTTTAATAAGTCTTTTGTATCCAGAAATTATCCGCATTACTCAAAACTAAAAAACTAAAGGTTTGAATGAACATTCGTACTAGAATTTGAATTTTGTTTCAAGGCCTTTAGGTAACTTTGGCTCAGGCCTCGTGCTAAAAGAGAGAGACGCCCTGATAACTATAACGATATATATATAATAAATCACAGCCATATTCAGTCCACTAGTGGATGGGGCCTGTCTCCGAAGGGAGGAGGAGTTGGTCTACTGCTCCCACGCTGACCAGACGGGTTGGGAGAGTAATTAAATACAGCACAAACCCTCAAGCTGACGTTTTGGGTATCTTTACGGAAAAATAAATACATTTTCTAACGTTATTATTAAGCCAGACAATACAAAAAACATAAAATAAGTTATCTCCAAATTTCAAGCCTACCTTAGCTACAATTTTAACACGAAATCTTCATCACCTTTTGTTTGTTTTCATGAGTTCTTCTTGTTCGTAAGATATGAACATTAATATGAAGATAGCTGTTCTGCCCAAAGGTTCCACGGCAAGGTGTACCGATGGTGTTTTGTCATTGCCTTCCATGGGATGAATATGTCTGATTGACGAGACCTACAGTTTGTCGTACGCTCCAAACCACTCGTATTTCCGCTGTTCATCGAACCCAGGAACACTTTATTACAGTGCAGCGAGCGAACGTTATCACTCACTCACAGGACACACTACACTGTAAAAATAGGAGACACAACCTTCATCCAAAAACTGGAGGCAGCTGATCTGCCTCCACTTTTTGGATTAACCTACATTCAGCCAGCTTCGGTTGAACGTTTTACTTTCTGTAAAATTTCAGCATACGTGTATATATATGTATAAATATACCAGGTGTATGCATAAGTAGTTTCCGGTTTACCTAAGAGATGGCGCCAGCGAAAAGTACGCAGTGTATTCATTTGAAACATACGTCATTTTGTTCGTCTGACATTAAACTACAAACACACACAAGTTGAGTCCGCCAAACACTAGCGTCTTTGTTTTATCGTTCAGTGATTATGTCGAAGTTTGTGCCTGAAAAAGAACATTTGCGGCACGCATGGCTTTTCTTTTTAATCAAAAGAAAAAGGCTGTTGAAAGTCATCGTGTGCTGGTAGAAACATATAGTGAACACGCTCCATCGATTAGAACATGTGAGACATGGTTTCGACAATTTAAAAGTGGTGATTTCAATGTGAAAGACAGTGCGCGCTCTGGTAGACCACAAAAGTGCGAAAACGAGCAATTGCAGGTGTTATTGGAGGATGACCCAACTGAAACTCAACAGCAATTGGCAAAAGCATTAAAGGTGTTACAAGAAACAATCAGCAGACGTTTACGAGCAATGGGGAAGATCAATAAACTGGGTAAATGGGTCCCACACGATTTGAATGAACGTCAAATGGAAAATCGCAAAGTCACTTGTGAAATGCTGCTTCAACGCCACGAAAGAAAATCCTTTTTGTATCGAATTG